>CM016614.1:32941689-32966152 GCA_005393395.2 Gossypium australe
ATGAGAGGATTGAAAGGATGGAAAGAACCCAGAAAGAGCTGCAAGAACAGTTAGCCAAGGCACAGCAAGAAGCGAGGGACCAGATGATGAGGTCTCGCGAGGAATCGCGAGAACATAAGGATCAAATGGATAGAATGTTGAAGATGTTGACGGCCATGTCCAACGGACAAGGACTTGCGCAAAGTCCTGACATTACGGAGCCCCATTCGAGGGATAATCAAGATCCGCTCTATCCCCCAGGATCCACGCCACCTCACGCTCATGTAACGCAAAGGGGATATCCTCAAGGGAACCCAGTAGGCCTGGAGCAACGACCCGTCCCACCTACCCATCTGGGGGAAGGTATATACGTATCAAACGCTGGGGATAATTCTGCTAACCCGATGGTTCCGGATTTGGATGATCCGATGGAAATAGCTAGGTTAAAGAGGGATGGCCATGATGCCGAAGAAAAATATAAGAGTCTAGAAGAAAGACTCAAGGCCGTGGAAGGTACCGGAACCTTCTCTGCACTAAGTGCCAAAGAGCTTAGTTTGGTGCCTGATCTGGTTCTACCCCCAAAATTTAAGGTACCGGATTTTGAAAAGTATGAGGGAACGAGATGTCCAAAGGCACATCTTATCATGTTTTGCCGAAAGATGGCCGGACACTTGAATGAGGACAAGCTATTAATACACTGTTTCCAGGATAGCTTGATCGGAACAGCCCTCCGATGGTACGATCAGCTTAGCACAGAGAAGATACGGTCATGGAAGGACCTGGCAACTGCATTCTGCGAACAATATAAGCATGTTACTGATGTGGCTCCCGACCGGATGACACTGCAAATGTTGGAAAAAAAGCCAACGGAGACCTTCAGACAATACGCTCAGAGATGGAGGGATCTCTCAGTCCAGGTCGAGCCCCCTTTAACTAAAAGTGAGGTAACGGTCCTTTTCATCAATACTTTGAGGGCGCCGTTCTACGAAAAACTGGTGGGAAGTGCCACGAAAGACTTCGCCGACCTCGTAATATCTGGCGAACTCATCGAAAACGGCATTAAATGTGGAAGAATGGAAGGCCCTGAGAGCTCTAAAAGACCAACACCTGCAAAGAAGAAAGACCCCGAAGCCCATATGGTGGGGACCGGGAGCCACTATGCTCTAATCCATATCCGACTCGACCACGACCTCAGTTTCGCCCACCACCAAGTTCATACTTTCCTCCACAAAGCCCTTACTATCAAGCCCCTCCTCCCTATCCCGTTTATGCCACCGACACTCAAAGACCATTCACTATAATCCCACCAAATACCATGTCTGCCCAAAATCAGCCAAAAAACGAAAAAAGACCAGTAAGACCCAACCCCAATAGACCCCAATTCACCCCCATTCCCGTATCATACGGAGAATTGTGCCCGAAGCTATTGGAAAAATAGTTAATCTCACCACATTACATGGCACCATTAAAACCCCCGTTCCCAAGGTGGTACGATCCCAACGCTAATTGCATGTACCACGCCGGGAATCAGGGACACTCTACAGATAACTGTTTAGCCTTTAAGAGAAGAGTGCAAGGCCTCATCGACACCGGGATCTTGCGGTTTGACGGTACCAACAATATGACAAGAAACCCGCTCCCTAACCATGCCACAGGGAACGTGAATATGGTGACACGGAAGATGGGTGGCGAGCCAGAAGCTGTGTCTCTAGGATAAGGACACCTTTGGAGAAGGTCTGGGAAGTAATGATTGAGAAGGGCATGCTCGATAGGAATTTCAAGGAGGAAAACGCGAAGAGTCCAAGTTTCTGTGTCTTCCACGGCATATCAGGACACCATATCCAATCTTGCGAGGAGTTCAAAGAGCTGCTTCAAAGCATGATGGACAATAAAAAGGTGGAAATCTTCAATAAGATGGAAGAGACTGGTGGAAAGGAGATATGTGCATCTGAGGGCCAATCATCAGGACCTCCCTACAGTGCCGATCGGCCTTTGGTAATCTACTACGAGGCAAAGAAGGAAGAGAGGAAACCAAAAATGATAATCCAAGTACCTTCCCCCTTTCCTTACAAGGATAGCAAGGCGGTGCCATGGAAGTATGATGTCAATGTCGCCATACCCGAGGCCACAACTGGAAACGTCAGTGAGGTGGGGCATTTTACCCGCAGTGGGAGGTGCTATTTCCCTGAGATGGTTGAGACGAAGAAGAAAGCCATTGGCACGAGTCAGAAAGGGAAGGCACCAATACACGAGGCCGAGGGCGAGGTTGAAATACAAGCTGAGCAAGGAACTAAGGAGCCGGTGAATGAGGAGGAGGCACAGGAATTCTTAAAGTTCATTAAGCACAGCGAATACAATGTCGTGGAGCAGCTGAATAAACAACCGGCAAAAATCTCAGTATTATCCCTATTGTTGAACTCAGAGCCACATCGAAACGCTTTACTGAAGGTGTTGAACCAAGCGTATGTGCCAAGCAATGTGCCCATTGAAAAACTCGATAGGTGGGTGAACAATTTAAACGCAGATAATTTCATCTCCTTCAGCGATGATGAAATACCACCAAATGGTAGGGGCTCTGTTAAAGCATTGCACATCACGACCGGGTGCAAAGGATATATAATACCGCATGTGCTTATTGACAACGGGTCCGCGCTCAATGTCATGCCGCTAGCTACGCTGTCTAGGATGCCCGTCGACATGTCTTACCTGAGGCCTTGTCACTCTGCGGTAAGGGCATTTGATGGAACACGGCGGGAAGTTATGGGAAAAATCGAGATCCCTTTAGAGGTGGGCCCGTGCACATACAATGTCGAATTCCAAGTCATGGACATTGCTCCTTCATATAATTGCCTCTTAGGAAGGCCCTGGATCCACTCCGCAGGAGCTATCCCTTCATCTCTTCATCAGAAAATAAAGTTTATTATGGATAACCGCCTGATCACGATCGCCGGTGAAGAAGACATCGTCGCATCGCTATCTACTGACACACCCTACATCGAGGCAAACAAAGATGTGCCAGAATGCTCCTTCCGTTCCTTTGAATTCATCAACGCTACATTGTCGCCGAAGGAGATAGGACTCCCACACCCAAGCTGTCAAGAAACACCAAGATGGGGGTCAAATTGACAGTAGGAAGAGGTGCCCGAGCAGGAAAGGGTTTAGGAAGACATCAACAAGGGATAGCTAGAGCGCTAAACCCTGTACACCACAAGGCTCCGTATGGCTTAGGATTCAAACCTGATGGACGGCAAAGAAGGAAACAACTGCAGAAAGATCAAAGAAAAAGGATCGCCCGAGCCTCAGGTCGGGAGGTAGAATGGGAGCCCATGACATACCCACCCTTAGTGAAAACCTTTACGTCCGCAGGAATGATGTACCCAGAGGGAGGTAGTTCACAAAACACGCTGCTATTAGTCGAGAGAGATCTCCAGAACTTCCACATAAACGTCATCAACAAAGCGGACGATGCGATGAGAGGTTTTTCAAAGATACGCCTTGGCCCTCCTGGACATGTGTTGAACAATTGGACCGCTGAAGATCTTCTTGTAGTTTCTAGGATCCCTCCAAAGTAATTCTCAATGACAACCTTCGTTATTCCTCTAAGTCGAAGGGGAATTTGTTATAAAAGTTTGTATCAGCTGTCTAACTTTTAAACGAACAATCAATGAAGATGCATTTTGTCACTGTCTCTCATTCCCATTAGCCTCATGTCTATTCCCTCTTCTCATGACCTGTCTTTATATATATACACATCCATGTTATAGAAGCACATTTTTGTTTCCAATACCTCGATATTTCTCTATAGTTTCTTTTTACTTGTCAGGTGCTCAGATAACGACAGCGTGAACAATCCTGCTACTGATCCTAAAATCGACTTTGAGCAAGTGATTTGTTTAGGAGAATTCGAAGCCAACGAGGATGCCGAAGATTTTGTCTCAACCCCTGACTTACTAAAGATAATGGAACAGGAGGATAAACAGATACTCCCCCACCAAGAATCTATCGAGACGGTGAATCTGGGAAACGAAGAAAAGAGGCAAGAAGTGAAGATTGGGACCTCCATCTCAGAGTCCACCAAACACGACTTGGTCACCCTGCTTCATGAATACAAAGACGTGTTTGCATGGTCATATCAGGACATGCCCGGTTTAAGCGAAGATGTAATGGTTCACAGGCTCCCTGTGAAGCCAGAATCCAGGCCAATTCAGCAGAAGCTAAGACGGATGAGACCCGAGATGCTCTTAAAAATAAAAGAGGAAGTCAAAAAGCAGTTTGACGCCGGCTTCTTACAAGTCTCCAAATATCCGGAATGGGTGGCTAATATAGTCCCAGTACCAAAGAAGGACGGCAAGGTGAGAATGTGTGTGGACTACCGCGATCTGAATCGAGCAAGCCCCAAGGATAATTTTCCCTTACCACACATCGATACGTTGGTAGATAACACGGCAAAACATTCATTATTTTCCTTTATGGATGGATTCTCGGGTTATAACCAAATAAAGATGGCCCCCGAGGACATGGAAAAAACTACATTCGTGACGATGTGGGGAACCTTCTGCTACAAGGTGATGCCATTCGGTTTGAAAAACGCTGGGGCAACATATCAAAGGGCAATGGTGATGTTGTTTCACGACATGATGCATAAAAGATAGAAGTTTATGTCGACGATATGATAGCCAAATCTCGGGGAGAAGGAGAGCATGTTGGAAACCTCCGGAAATTGTTTGAAAGACTGAGAAAGTTTCAACTGAAGCTTAATCCGGCTAAGTGTACATTTGGAGTAACCTCGGGGAAACTACTGGGCTTTATCGTTAGCGAGAGAGGTATCGAGGTCGACCCCGACAAAATAAAGGCCATACAAGACTTACCATCTCCGCGAACACAAAAAAAGTCAGAGGGTTTCTAGGGAGATTAAACTACATCGCTCGGTTCATCGCCCAGCTTACCAACCAATGCGACCCAATTTTCCGACTATTGAGAAAACACAACCCTGGGAAATGGAATAAGGAATGCCAAGCTGCCTTCGACAAAATAAAACGATATTTGTCTAACCCACCTGTGCTAGTACCACCGACTCCAGGGAGACCGTTAATACTGTACCTAACGGTGTTCGAAAACTCAATGGGTTGTGTACTGGGGCAACATGACGAGGCGGGGAGAAGAGAAAGGGCGATCTATTACCTCAGTAAGAAGTTCACAGAGTATGAGGCAAAATACCCATCAATCGAAAAATTCTGTTGTGCTCTGGTTTGGGCAGCTCGAAGGCTTAGACAATATATGTTGTATCATACGACATGGTTAATCTCTAAATTGGACCCAATAAAGTACATGATGGAATCACCTGCACTCTCAGGAAGAATGGCGCGATGGCAGATCCTGCTATCGGAATACGACATCATCTATGTAAGCCAAAAGTCGATAAAAGGGAGCGCAATAGCCGACTTCCTAGCAGCCCGAACCACAGAAGAATACGAGCCATTAAGATTTGACTTCCCGGATGAAGATTTGATGTGCATCACAGAAAAAGAATGCGAATCGTCAAAAGAAGAGTCATGGAAAATGAGTTTCGACGGGGCATCAAATGCATTAGGACATGGGATCGGAGCAGTCTTGGTGTCACCAGAAGGGAGTCATTATCCATTCACTGCCCGATTAAACTTCTTCTGTACCAATAACATAGCGGAATACGAGGCTTGTATCATGGGGCTCCGCGCAGCTATTGAACGAGGCATCAAAATCCTAAAGGTATCAGGGGATTCAGCGTTGGTGATTTACCAAATCCGTGGAGATTGGGAAGTGAGAGACTCAAAGCTGGTCAAATATCACGATCTTGTTATGAATCTGGTCAAAGAATTCGAAGAGGTGACCTTTAATTACTTCCCACGAGAGGAAAACCAATTGGCTGATGCCTTGGCCACCTTAGCTTCTATGTTCAAAACGAATCGAGAAGCGGAAGTAATGCCTCTCTAGATGAGCATATATGAGGCCCCGACGCATTGTTTTAGCGTTGAAAGAGAGGCGGATGGACGACCATGGTTCCATGATATCTTAGGATATGTCAAACATCAAATGTACCCAGAGCAAGCAAACGAGAACGACAAAAGAACAATCAGAAAAATGGCAGCAGGATTTGTTCTTGATGGGGACATCCTATACAAGAGAGGAAAAGATCAAGTGCTTCTAAGATGCGTGGATAATGTCGAAGCCAGAAAAATACTTGAAGAGGTGCATGAAGGAACTTGTGGAACACATGCCAACGGTTTCACCATGGCCAGGAAAATTATGAGACTCGGCTATTACTGGTTGACAATGGAAAGTGACTGTATCAGCTATGCACGAAGGTGTCACAAATGTCAAATTTATGGCGACAAAATTCATGCAACACCTTCGCCCCTCCACGTGGTGACCTCCCCGTGGCCCTTTTCCATATGGGGCATGGATGTTATAGGTCCAATTTCCCCGAAGGCCTCTAACGGCCATCGATTCATCTTTGTGATCATAGATTACTTCACAAAATGGGTTGAGGCCACTTCGTTTGCAAATGTGACAAAAATCGCGGTTTGCAAATTCTTGAAAAAGGAGATTATATGTCGATACGGGCTGCCTGAGAAAATCATCTCGGATAACGCTTTGAATCTGAACAATAAGATGATGAAGGAAGTATGCGAACAATTTCAAATAAAGCATCGCAATTCCTCACCCTATCGCCCTAAGATGAACGGAGCGGTAGAAGCAGCCAATAAAAATATTAAGAAGATCATTGGAAAGATGACCGAGACATACAAAGACTGGCATGAGAAGCTCCCGTTTGCTCTATATGCATACCGTGCATGTGTGCGGACCTCCACAGGGGCAACTCCTTTTTCTCTAGTATATGGAATGGAAGCTGTACTACCCATCGAGGTGGAAATCCCTTCTTTACGAATCTTAATGGAGTCAAAACTCGAAGAATCAGAATGGGTACAAGCTCGATATGACCAATTGAATCTGATTGAGGAGAAGCACTTAAAGGCAATTTGTCACGGACAAATGTACCAGAAGAGAATGATCACGGCCCATGACAAGAAGGTACGACCAAGAGAGTTTCGCGAAGGAGAGCTCGTGTTGAGAAAGATTCTCCCAATACAAAAGGATTCTCGAGGAAAATGGGCACCGAATTGGGAAGGACCCTATGTCGTAAAGAAGGCCTTCTCAGGTGGAGCTTTGATTCTCACTGAGATGGATGAGAAAGAGGTACCGAATCCAGTAAACTCGGATGCCGTGAAGAAGTACTACGCCTAAAAAAAAATAAAATTCAGGATGAAAACCCGAAAAGGGCGTCTTGATAAATAAATGGGGATGAAAACCTGAAAAGGCGTCCTAACGAAGGGGATGCGTGTGTAAAAAGCAGGAACGGTTTGAACGGGGAGTCAAGGGGCAAAATTTGAAGCGGACTCAGAAGCTCAGGGTCTTCTACGCAAGGAGCTTCACTCAAAGGGGGTTCAGGGTGAATGAGCATGGAGAAGTTCATGCGTTAGATATCTAGAGCATTAGTGACAATTGAATCTACTTTCTTTTTATGTTTTCCTTATTGAATCATTCCTTGTCAATTCTCTTTCCTTGTTGCTTTGAAATAAATACGAACATAAGGTATCTCTTTCACACCTACCTGGCCATTATCATGCATTTCGTGTTTGGTTCGTTTAAATGGTAAACAGTGAAATTACATACTCTGAACAAAAGAAACGTTGAGCATTACCTGGACGAGAACCTGGTAAGTACAAGAACCTCAAAGCAAAGACCAAAGTTCAACCAGGGGACAAAATGGGTGATATATGAGAGGTACAGACTACTCGTAAAACTTGAGCACTAGTACAAAAACTGAAAGAAAAGTCAAGAATCGAAGCAGTGGGTACAAGTCATCATAACAAGAGATACACGACAAACGAACCCAGAACGCATGGCATAATCATGTAGGCATAAGAGCATTTAAGATCAAACACGTACATATCATGATAACATCACGCATAACACATACAGGTACACCATCAAAGCAAGAAGTTTAGACGATAACTGTAGCTTTACCGAACCAAGGAGAAAGAAGACATCCACCAGATACGCTTTAAATTTCTGTTCAAAAATCAACTCATAATGCGAGAGGTGAGTTGGGCCTCGGGACAAGCCGAGGTATTTAATTTCTGTTTTTAAATTTCTGTTCAAAAATCAACTCATAACGTGAGAAATGAGTTAGGCCTCGGGACAAGCCGAGGTATTTAATTTCTGTCTTTAAATTTCTGTTCAAAAATCAACTCATAATGCGAGAGGTGAGTTGGGCCTCGGGACAAGCCGAGGTATTTAATTTCTGTTTTTAAATTTCTGTCCAAAAATCAACTCATAATGCGAAAGGTGAGTTGGGCCTCGGGACAAGCCGAGGTATTTAATTTCCGTCTTTAAATTTCTGTTTAAAAATCAACTCATAATGCGAGAGGTGAGTTGGGCCTCGGGACACGCCGAGGTATTTAATTTCTGTTTTTAAATTCCGTTCAAAAATCAACTCATAATGCGAGAGGTGAGTTGAGCCTCGGGACACGCCGAGGTATTTAATTTCTGCTTTTAAATTCCATTCAAAAAATCAACTCATAACGTGAGAAATGAGTTGGGCCTCGGGACACGCTAAGTCAAAAAAAAAAGGGAAAAAAGAAGAAAAAGAGAGAGAGAGTTGGTTCATGATGCGAGAACAAGGAAGCAACTCGAAAAATTCGGATTCACTTCCTCAAAGTCCCAGCGGAGCGGTTGGTACAACGAAGCTACGAATCTCAGTGTCGTGAAATCACATTGGAGTAAGTTCAAAAGGGAACAAGATTGAGGAAAAGCGAATTGAAGCTACGGGTTAGGTCACGCGGGAGCAGTGGCAGAGTGGATCAATGCAACAGGTTATAGTGGAGTTTGAAGAGGAGACAAGGACCAATAAACCCAAGCCCGCCGAGACCGGGCAAAATTGGTTCTTCTTTTGTCTTTGCTCTATTATTGTGTCACAACAACGAGCAAAGAGGGGCAGCTGTAATCACCAATCTTGCCCGGGCCCTTAACCAAAACCCAAGCCCGGGCCCATTAGCCAAAATAAAATCAGATGAAAAAAGAAAAACCAAATGTTATAAAGGCCCAAATAAATAAATAATAAAATATAGTCCAAATGTCCATTTACATTTCTGAAAGCCGACATAAAATGCCCAAAACAAAACAAAATAAAATAAATGAAACAAAGTCCATTAAAAGTCCAATTACAGTCAAAATATTTAAACAGTACAAGCCCAAACACTTACACCCTGACCCATTAACCCACAAACCCAAGTAACTAAGCCCAATTACAAATAATCCATTAAACCTAAACTGCCGGCCCAATTACAGCAGCCCAATGGCCCAAGGATTAAGCCAAAACAGAAACCCTAGGGACCCTAAGCCAAGCGCCGCCAGCAGGCCCTTCATCTGCCTCGCGCGTCGGCCACGGGCGTCGTTCCAGTTCCCCACGCGCCCTGACAACCGTTTCGTATTCCCCCACGCACGCGCCTTGGCCTTCGCGTCTCCCCACCAGTATCAGCACGCCTGCGCACACCTCGGCAACCACTCACCCTCGCGCGCCCCGATCACTTCGCCCATCACCTGCAACAACACAAAAGCAACAAAAACAAAGCAGGAACAGAGAAGAATGGGAGAAATAGTTTGAATAATAGAAGAGAATCTGGTATTTGGCTATAAAGCCGTAAAAATTCATGTAATAGGGGTTCAGATCTCGTTGTTCTTTTGAGAAACACCGAAAACCAAAAGCAAAACAAAAGAGCAATAAGAAACAAATATTTAAAATAAACTCTCGTCTTTCGCATCGTCGGCAACCCGGAGAAGAAACTTTGAAGGTTGATTTCCATTTGATTTCCCTTCGATTATTGCTGTCGTTTTATTTTTTGTTCACTTCAAATACTTGTAAACCGAATAACAAAGAAACGAAGAGAGATCATACCTACATCACGGTCGTATTGTCGGAGGGCCCACCGTCATCAAAATCGAATTCTGATAGGGGTTTTCAGTTCTAGCACCATCAACCCCCGGTGCGTTGACGACACGGCGACGCGAATGCGTGGTCGAGGGAGACCCATCGGCGGCGCAAAATGGTTTCAAAGAAAACCCTAGCAGAGTATTAGGGGGGAGGGGGGCCCTCAATCGTTTTATGAGATAAGGAAATGAGGTTTCAAAACGTAATATTCGGCTTTAAGTATAAAACGTGAAACGGCGCCGTCTGGAGAGGGGTGACCCGCGTGTCGACCCGCCTGCGACCCGGAGAACCCGCGTGTTTGGGTCAAAAGGGCTATTTACTGAATTAGTCCTTCCTTGTTTATTTTACTCGCAAGCTTATTTTGTTTGATTTAAATCTAGCCTTTAAACTTCGCCCCGTTTCCATTTTAGTCCAAGACGAAACGCATCGTATAAAGGAGGGAATAATTTCGCTTTTTGGTCCCGTCCCTTGTGGGCGTAGTTCAAACAGACCCCTCCTTTTATTTTTAACTCTGAATCGACCCTAAAATCTCATGATAATTTCAACTTGGTCCTTTTTCAATATTTCTGCAATTACCATTATTATTATTAGTATCATCATTGTTGTTACTATTACTATATTTATATTAATATATTATATATTCCGTATTATTGTTTTATTATATTTATTAAGACTATTTATTATTATTATTATTATTATTATTATTATTATTATCGTTTTCATTACTTTCATTTAGGTAAAAATCATTTTCATTAGATATTTATATATATACAAATTTCCAAACCGTATATTATACAATGTTATATCATATTTTGCTTATGGCTAAGATTTGTTTATGATTATATGATATATTCAATTTATAATGTTTTCGTACGTAACTTTATATACTTATTCAAAATTACTATATCATGTTATTGACTTTATCATGTATGGGTCTTCTTATCCATATTTGAGCATGTGTTAAATAGGTTCATTTGTTTGATAATTAATTATAGTTATTTATACTTCGCCATGCATTTACAATTACTCTAGTACACGAGTTAGCCCTTAATGTATTTCACGATATCATCGTTTTGTTGCCTATTTTAATTGTTGATACATCATAATTGCTTTCAAATAATCTTGTTCAAAAGTTTTGCGAAAAAAATCGTCATTCAAAGACAAAAACACACTTCCACAAGATCAGCCTGTTTTAACATTTTGAAAAAGTAAGGTAATATTCGCGCGTTTAGAAGTTCGAAAGATCATATCCTAACGTGTTGGATGTCGCTCCTTCGTTCGACTAAACGACCAAATACCCTTTTTGCATATTTTGAAAAACCAAAGATGACCTCGGTATCAGAATGTGAATGTGCCATATCCTAACGTGTTGGGTATGGTACTTTATTTCTTTGAAACGAGTGAATCTTGAGATTTAATCCTGGTTTAATTAACCCATTTTCTTAAAATTTTTTCACTCTAAATATTCTCAAGTTTTCAACATTGGGGCAATATCAATCAATTCGGTACCGATTTTGGGCGTTGCAAGGGTGCTAATCCTTCCTTACACGTAACCGGTTCCCGAACTCGCTTTCTCAAATTCTCGTAGACCAAAAATGCCGTTTTAGTAAATCAAAAATGTTTTATTAGAACAAAGGTGACCCGATCACACCAAAATGATCGGTGGCGACTCCTCGTTTTAAAAGTCGATTCCCGTTTTAACAAAAATGGTTACGACATATAGTTTTATATTTTATTATTTAATTTAATCATGCATGGCCCACTTTATGTCTTAAAAAATATAATATATTCAAATTAATATAAAATAAGCCATTTATTGCATGAAAGCTATATAATAAAGCATAAAATCACATTTTAATAATTTCTATGTCCTAATTTCATATTTTCACATATTACATTAATTTATTAAACAATTACTTAGTTTTAACAACGGATTTAAGTAAAACGGTGATAAATTACAAAGGAAAAATCCTATATATTTTTCCGTTTACAATCTTGTGGTAGCCCGTATGGCTCACACGGCCGTGTGTCCAGCCTGTGTGACTCTTGAAACTTGCTCCGATTTTCTTATTTTCGGTCGTTTTTCGCTCCTTTTGCCACCAAATGCTCTCCTAAGTATAGAAACATTAATTTAAAGGATTAGGAGCATAAAATTCACCATTTTAAATCGAATAATCATCCAAAAATGCATTAAGAATGAGGCTAAAACATGTTACTTTTAGCATTTATCACTTTTCTAGAGTAGCGCCTCTGCTATATAACCATCTAGATTTATTCTTTTCTTTTACAAGAAATTTCATCTTTGGAACCAATCGAACTACCATGCTTTAGGCATACATTGCCTTCAATTAAGCTAACAAGTTGTCCTATCAGGAGTTCAATTTCAAATCAAAACATTAGCTAATATATAACACTTAATGATAATTCATTCCAAGTATTATTTCATCTAGCTATGATTTCTCTCTCCCTAATGTTAGAAATACTATCAAATTAAATAGTAATCACAAATCATGTTATAATTGAATCTCCAATTTATTCAACACATTTAATAATATAAGGAGACTCATAAATAATGTATATTCCCAACTTTCTTTGAATACTCATTTTGTGCATTGTAGTGGAGCAACTTAAACATATATCACACATTCAAATTTCTAAAATGGGTTGTATTCGATTCCTGACCAAAAGGCAATTGTAATGGGGAGTATTTACCACAACTTATTGGCATGATGCGTACAAGAGTTAATTCATATAAAATATTGTTTCCTTATACATATTCAAAAACTGTGTTCTCAAAAATATATGGTTTAACTACCAGTTGGAGACATTTAATTATTAATTGATACGATCTGCTTCGGGGTGAGTAGAGTCGTATGTGAGATGCCTGATCGTCTACGAGGAGAGATTGAGTCTTCGGGAAAAATAATAGAAAATATGGTTAAGTTTGCGGAAGCTTTGAATAGGGTTGCTTTTAGAAATGGATTTAAGTTAGGAATTGGAGGTTGAGAAATGATGGAAATGATTTAAAAGATGGAAGGTTAGGTTCGGCTAGAATTAAGAAAGGAATATGGTGTTTGGAAATGGCTCGGTTTTAGTACGAATGGAGATAAATTAAGTAGAGGATAATTTGTGGGAATGGAAAAGTGAACTTAAACGAAAGAAATGATTCAACACTATATGAAAGTGTCACCCCGATTTCTATTTGGTTTAAGGTGAACAATGGAATTTGAAGATGGACCTCGACCCGTTACTTAACAAAGTAAGAACCGATGGTATAAGGGGATGGATGAACAAGTCAAAGACCCCACAAGCAAGCTTGATAAGTCTAAGAAACTTGTACGAAAAATAGAGAGGAGATAATTCACTCCAGAACACAATGTTCATAAATTTGATTAAGGATCAAAAAGTCAAAAGTCCCCTACAATAGGCTGATTACAACTATTTATAGTGTTTAAAGAGGCTAACTGAATGGTCACATGTGATCAACTTAATGAGCTAATAATGAGCTGAAATAAAGCTCAAAAACTCTTGGAATGCCAAACTAAATAACTCCACCCTTCAATACACTTCAATTCAGCTGAATCAATGGTCTTGAATGCTTAGGAAAAACCTTTGAAATCCCCTTGGTCAACCGAATGGACACCAACAACTTTAATGAAAAATTAACTCATGAAGTGATCACTTTAATCAACAATCGGTTATGGAAGATGAAAGAGGTTGCTGCTGAATTTAATGATGTATAATGCTCCCTTAAATGAATGATAACATCTCATTTTAATGAAGAATAATGCTTCCCCTTGAATGTAACCGAAATTCACTTGAAAAGTCTCTTTAATCAATTTGTAACAGCCCTTAAATGTAATGGTTTCCAATTGAAAAGTCACCTGCAACTAACACATTAAAACAAACATATTAAACACATTTAAACACTTATTAAACTCAACACATTAAACACTTGACTTCAATAATGAACTAAAAGCAAAGACATCAATTAATGCAGTAACTAGTTTAATTAAAGAAGCAAAATTAAATAAACTCATGCTTCATTAAATTATCCTAGTAACTAGATTAATTAAATAAGCATCTTATTAAATGAAGTCCAATAAAACTCAAATAAACTAAAATGAGTTGAATTAAAACCAGTAACTCATTTATTAAACTAAAATGCTTAAATGCATGGTTTAAAAATGCAAACTAAATAAACAGGTGAATTATTTAATGCAAGACTTAATTTAATAAAGTAGACTTAAACTAACATGTAAGTTTCATAATGCAAGTCATTATTTATGATGCATACTAAACTAACATGAAAGTTACATAATGCATTACTTTATTAAATGCAGAACACACAAAGTGTAAGTTAAAATTAAAATATGCAAACTTACTAATTTAAATAAAACTTAATTAAATTAAAAGTCCTTAAAAAAATTGGCCCAACAATCAATCAGGCCTATGAGATGTTTCATCTTGCACTTGGGCCCCTCAAGTTTAGGCCACTCTCGATGGCGTCGGATGGAGTCGAACCATGATGCGACCAGGATCGCATCATTAATTCTACTAAACCATTTTATACTATGAACATCAGGCTTTATGATACTTACTCGTACCGACAATCTAACTTATAGTAATCATTGAGAGTTTGAGTAATAAGCTCACCAACATTGGCAAGAATTGTCTCGATTGTATAATTTGGAAGTTTTGTTTTTAAATAAAATTATTAAACAAGTAATCTTGCGAATGACTAGGTTGCAAGTTGATAACTTACATGTGATTATCTAGTAGATGCATCTACTAAAATCATATCAAAACATCCATTTGCTAGATAAAATGGACCCATATTTCTTTAAAAAATGCAAGATATTTAATCTCAACTTTTGTTAGAGAAGTTTAATAAATCTTCTTTAAGAATAAGCAACACTTGGTAAGTGAAGAAACTTCAGGTTCTTTAATAAATATCCATGTAAATTCTTATTTTGTCACGTCATTATTGATTAGGATGGTCTAGCTGATCATGCCAACTACTTAGTATATTTAGACTAGTAAAATTTTGATTTGCTATGTACATGATTCAACGATGTTTATGTAAACTTTTGATTTATCATCTCATATGATTTAACCAATGTAATATATACATAGCACCAACTAAAGGAAAAAGATATAGTTTTTCAATACAAAATTCTTACCCAATATAGTAGAAATAATTAATTGTCTCCCAATCCACAGTCTCAATATGATGTTTGTTACAATGTATTTTGATCTGTTGTAATTTGATATGTCAAATTAGGCTTCCTCGTTATACTTAAGAAACTTGCTTTCGAGCAAGTTACTTTATTTTCTATAGTTTAGTGTAGTTTTTAGATTTTCTATTCAATATGTGTTTAATGTGTTTTTGTACTCATTTTGAGACCCAAATTGGCCAAATACGCCATTTGGACCCTAACAATTGATTGAGTGTTGTAAGAACTTAATGGTAGCCCGATTTTAAGCGAAAACATCACCAGGGAGGGGGTATTGCGATATCGAAGCATGGAAATCGCGATACCCTTGACAGTCCTAAGATGAAGAGAAGAATGAATACCACCTACAGTGATATCGCGATATCCTCCTTGGGTATCGCGATACCCAGCCTTCAAGGGAACTCCCCATTTTGAGACTGTCGATGATATCACGATATCCAAACAATGGGTAGCGCGATATGACTGTTATGAGGAGACAAAATTTGACATCGAGAGTAGTCCTTGCTTAATCGAAACACCAATAAAAAAGACATGTTGAGGGGAACTGTAAGAGTATGCCCAAAGATTAATCATGAGATGGTTGTAATAACATACTTAATTTACCATGTTTATTAATATAAAGCGTTGTCATTATTATTTCAGTTTTTCTTTCTGTGTGTATAGATAAACTGTTTTATAATAATGTCCTGAGAATAATATGATTATTCTTAAAAGATCCTTAGTCGAGTATTATTGTTGACTAGGACAATAATAATGCATTAAGACTAACATGTAGTTGATTGATGATAAAGAGTTGTCATTGATATGGAGTGTCAAAATCAATGCATGAATATGTGTGTTAGAGAACAACATATTGAATTGACCCGCTATGAGTATGTTTCTTGGATTATTATGTAATTGTCACAACATTACTCATAGTGATTAATATGTATATGATCCTCAGACTTGAGATCATTATTATCCCAGCATCGTGAGTTGTATATTTTGATACAGTCAAACATACACCGTAACAGGTTGTTCTATAAAGGCTGATGTTGGATATACCACAATCTATGTAGAGGGATATGGTTGATCAATAAAGGATAAGTCCCTCCTACATAATAGGAGTAATATCTTAGGCCATTTGATTGAGTGAGACTAGAAATGCATGGCCATGCTCAAATAAGTTGATATGAGATGTCATACTAATTTGTATATCATAGTCTACTCAAGATATCAAGAAACATGGGATGGATTATGCAAGTGTGACTATCCCATGACTTGTATCCGTTCCAGAGATAAAGGACTTAAGGATTAATGCATGAAAGGTTAATCACGAAAGGTTATGTCGAATCATGACTTCTTGTAACTTAGGTAGCAATGATGCATTGCTAGATGCCACTCATTGTCTGTGACAATAGAATCGTTCTAGTATTACTGCTAACGTTGCAAGAACCTACAGGGTCACACCCTATGGTTGAAATGAACGGAATAAAATATAGTTGGTATTGTGCTTGGTTGTCACATAAATTAAATTAATTAAAGAATTAATTTAATTGGGCAATCAAATATTGAACATATTATATGTACAAGGATGTTGTACACATAATGATAACATAATTTTATTAATATATGAATTTGATTCATATATAAATTTAAATAAATATAGTTTACCGGAATCCTTATTATAATTAATGTAATTGTAATTTTCAGATATAATTAATGTAATTATAATTTTCAGTTAAAAACTTTATTGTATTTATTTAATCTTGTAATACATTCAAGACATACCAATTATAAAAGGCCCAATTAAGAGGATACCTATTATAAAAGGCCCAATGAGAAAGGCACCCATTATAAAAGGTATTAAAAGGAGACAAAACAAAAGATGAAAAACCCTAAGTGATTGCTTGTTTGGTCTAGCAGCCGTCAAGCAAATAAGCCTCCAAAACAGTTTTGGAGATTTCTTCCGTTCATAGTCAAACCGGGTGGATTACGTAGAGGCCGACATCGGAAAAGGTTGAGGCTTGATTCGACAGTAGATCAAAACTCTTGTTGCCAAGGCGTCGCTGTCTACTCAGATTGAAGTTTTGGTAATTTCGAAACCTTTATTTCACCCCGATTCGTTCCTCACACATGGATCCATGATTTGGATCGCCGGATCTAATTTTATTCTGCTGCGTCATGGGGTACCGGCGTTCCAACAGTGGTATCAGAGCCACTTGTGTGATACGAACTCGGGTTTAAATACTTGGGTGATGCAATTGTATGAGATACATGTTTTGATCTTATTATATTTTCGATTGTTTAAATCGTTTAAGCATAATCTGATAATTGTTCCTTTCGGTAATTGATTAAATGTTAATCATGGTGTTGTGGCCTATTCAATTTTATGTTATTACTGTTAACTATTAACAAATCTGTAGCGGCAGTGGTATTTATAGTTTCCAGTAAGTGTTAACTGGCTAGTGGAACAAGGGTTGTTCCGATATGAAACCTCAAGGATTAAAATCCTAAAAACACGATTCTGTTGATAAAAATTTATCAAATCGTGAGGCTTCATTTGACTGGGGTATGCGATTCGCGCCGCGGGGGCTCCGCCCCCGCACCCCCCGGGATAGGGATCTGAGGATGGCTCCGGTCGCGGGCCTTCGGCCCGCTTCCTCCGACATCCTCAGACCCCCGCAAAAAAAAAAATTGTTAATAAAAGAAATTTATAAACTTGATGGGCCACAAAAGGTTGAAAGGATATTTTATAATTCACCTTAGCAAAAAAAAAAAGCATTGAATTATGTATGCTATTTTTGACATGCACGGTGTTTGAAATGCATAGTTATAGCCCAATGACCCATTCGATAAAAAGTTGTATTTTTTTTAAAATACGGCCTGCGTGTCGTGCCTTGCTACTATTCTCTTGTATTTCTCTTCTCATCTTATTCCCTCGTATGTAAAACGAGTTTCTGCATATTGTAATTTGCAAGAGTTGCTGTGGGCCAAACAAGAAGGAAGGTGGGACAATGATTGTGAATGATAGCTTGTGAAAGGGCTTACACCTTTAGGTTTCCTTTTGGTTTTCCCATTGGCTTGGGTTGAACCACTTTAGTTTATGGGCTATAACTATTGCATTTATTTATTGCTTTATTTATTCATGTATGAGATGCTATGGATGATAATAAACCTTGTTGATAATAAACCCTATTAATTGATGAGATCGATTAGAAGACTAAATGGGCTAAAGTAGACCATAATTGGTGAGATGCAACAACCTTAATAAAATCCCTCTATTAAAATATTAAGTCAACATGGCCTTCCAATTTTGCCCTCGTTAAGGCCTCGATCAATACTATGTAGGTTCTGCCAAAGCGAAGTACTAGTATTTATCTTGGTTAAACGCGAAGAATAAACAAGTGATATTCGCTGGTTAAAAATTGGTTAATGACTTAACTAGGTTACTCTAAAAGGATTAGAAACCTAGAGGCAAGTAAATTGGATAAATCATAAGATGATTAGAACAAGAGTTGTTCACCAAATATTAGGAGTTATATATGATGTAATTAGCAAATGTTGCTTACCTAAATAACCATAATCTTAAGAGTAAAGCCAAAGCTGACTTAAGAGGTGGTGAAATATGGATCCTTAACCTACTAGAAATACTTTTGAGAAAGTTTTTCCGAAATTAATATACGAGGGTTATTAATTTTGAAATAAAATAGTGGGAATATCATTTAATAAAGTCTTTTTAATGATTGATATAAAATTGGTAAATTTACTCACATGCATATTTAATTGTTGTAGATATATTATGGCTGCAAACACTAGCACACTCTCATTGCGATCGGTCCTTGAGAAGGACAAATTGAATGGTTTGAATTTTCTTGATTGGTTCCGTAACTTGAGGATTGTCCTTAAACAAGAACGGAAATTATATGTCATTGAACAACCACTTCCTAATGAACCACCCGCTAATGCCTCGAGGACTGATAGAGATGCTTACAAGAAGTATCTCGATGACATGATAGATGTTGGATGTCTTATGCTTGCCACTATGAATCCTGAACTTCAGAAGCAACATGAGGACATGGTTGCTTATGATATGATCGAGCACCTGAAAGAACTTTATCAGGGACAAGCACGGCAAGAGAGGTTTGATATCTCTAAGGCCTTATTCCAATGTAAGTTGGCTGAAGGAAGCCCAGTAGGACCTCATTTCCTTAAGATGATTGGCTATATTGAAAGCCTGTCTAAGCTTGGGTTTCCATTGAGCCAAGAGTTGGCCACTGATGTTATTTTACAATCGTTGCCGGATAGCTACAGCCAGTTTGTCCTCAATTTCAATATGAATGAAATTGACAAGACTCTACCACAATTGCTCAGTATGTTACGAACTGCTGAAGGCAACTTGAAAAAGGTTGGACCTAAGCCCATACTGATGGTCCGTAATAACAAGGGCAAGGGAAAGGCCAAAGTTCAAACAAAGCCCAAGGGCAAAGGTAAGCCCAAATTTGGAAAAGGAAAGGCTGCACTGAAACCTAAAGGTGGCGTGTCTAAGGAAGGAAACTGTTTTCATTGTGGTGTGACTGGACATTAGAAACGGAACTGCCCTGCCTATCTTGAAGAAGTCAAGAAGGCTAAAGCAAGCGGAATGTCTGCTTCAGGTATTTATGTTATTGATATTAATTTATCAACTACTACTTCTTGGGTATTAGATACTGGTTGTGGTTCTCATATTTGTACTTCTGTACAGGGACTACAAAGGAGTAGGACTTTGGCTAGAGGAGATGTGGACCTACGAGTTGGAAATGGAGCAAAAGTTGCTGCATTAGCTGTGGGAACATATACTTTATCTTTGCCTAGTGGACTTGATTTATGTTTAGAGGATTGTTATTTGTGCCCAGTTTGACTAAAAACATTATTTCAATTTCTTGTTTAGACAAAATTGGTTTTGAGATAATTATTAAGAATAATTGTTGTTCATTTTATCTCAATAATGTTTTCTATGGTTCGGCGCAATTGATTAATGGCCTCTATATTTTAGATCAAACGAATCCCATTTACAACATAAATACTAAAAGATCTAAAATAAATGACTCAAATCAAACTTATCTTTGGCATTGTCGTTTGGGCCACATAAGTGAGAAACGCATATCCAAACTCCATAGAGATGGTCTCTTGAATTCATTTGTTTTGAACAATTTGAAGTATGTGAATCTTGCTTATTGGGAAAAATGACTAAATCTCCTTTTTCTGGAAAAGGTGAACGAGCTAGTGATTTATTGGGCCTAATACATTCTGATGTATGTGGACCAATAAATACACAGGCCAGAGGTGGATTTCACTACTTCATTACTTTCACTGATGATTTCAGTAGATATGGGTATGTTTATCTCATGCGCCATAAGTCTGAGTCCCTTGAAAAGTTCAAGGAATTTAAAAATGAAGTACAAAATCAACTAGGCAAAACTATCAAGTCACTTCGATCTGATCGAGGTGGAGAGTATTTGAGCCTAGAGTTTGATGATCTTTTGAAAGAATGTGGGATTGTCTCACAACTTACTCCTCCTGGGACTCCTCAATGGAATGGAGTATCTGAGAGAAGAAATTGAACTTTGTTAGACATGGTTCGATCCATGATGAGTCATGCTGATCTACCGACTTCCTTTTGGGGACATGCACTTGAGACTGCTGCCTTCACACTAAATCGTGTTCCATCTAAATCGGTTCAAAAGACGCCATATAAGATGTGGACTGGGAAACGTCCTAGTATGTCCTTTATGAAAATTTGGGGTTGTGAAGCTTATGTTAAACGTCAGACGTCTACTAAGCTTGAACCCAAATCTGAAAGGTGTATTTTTGTGGGGTATCCAAAAGAAACCAAAGGATATTATTTTTTTAATCCCACTGAGAACAAAATTTTTGTTGCTCGGACTAGTGTCTTCCTAGAGAAAGAATTTACTTCTAGAAAAGGAAGTGGGAGAAAGATTGAACTTGAAGAAATTCAAGAATCACAAGATACCACTGAACCAGAGATTGAACAAAACCAAATTCCACAAGAAATTGAGGAACAAACAACTGCTATAGAAACACAACCACCGCGCAGATCTTTAAGAGAACGCCGTGCACCTGAGAGATATGGATTTCTCATTACAACGCATGGTGACGTTCTTCTTATAGATCAAGATGAGCCTAGGACTTATCAAGAAGCGGTGACGAGCCCAGACTCTGAGAAATGGCTTGAGGCCATGAGATCTGAGATGGATTCCATGTATGAAAACCAAGTATGGACTTTGATTGACCCACTCGAAGGGGTTAAACCTATAGGGTGCAAATGGGTTTTCAAAAAGAAAATAGACATGGATGGTAATGTACAAACATACAAAGGGCGATTAGTCGCTAAAGGTTTTCGCCAAATTCATGGTGTTGACTATGATGAAACCTTTTCTCCTGTAGCTATGTTTAAATTCATCAGGATCTTGCTCGCCATAGCTGCATTTCATGATTATGAAATCTGGCAGATGGACGTCAAAACAGCTTTCCTTAACGGGAAACTTGAAGAGGATGTGTATATGACACAACCTGAAGGTTTTGTAAATCCAAAGGATGCTAGAAAGATATGTAAGCTACAAAGATCCATTTATGGATTAAAGCAAGCTTCTCAAAGTTGGAATATTCGTTTTAACGATGCAATCAAAGAGTTTGGTTTTATCAAAAATGAAGATGAACCATGTGTTTACAAGAAAGTTAGTGGGAGCACTATCACATTCTTGGTACTATGTGGATGACATACTTATCATGGGAAATGACATACCTACCTTGCAGTCTATTAAGACTTGGTTAAGAAGTTGTTTTTCTATGAAGGACTTGGGCGAAGCCACTTATATCTTAGGAGTCAAGATCTATAGAGATAGATCAAGACGACTACTAGGTCTAAGCCAAAGTACATACATAGATAAAGTACTGAAAAGGTTCAGTATGGAAGAATCTAAAAGAGGATTCCTACCTATGAGACATGGTATTTCACTCTCGAAGGAAATGTGTCCTTCAACTCCACAAGAGAGAGAACGTATGAGTAAAATTCCATATGCTTCCGCTATTGGATCTATCATGTATGCTATGTTATGTGTACCCGTCCAGATGTCGTATGCCTTAAGTGACGAGCAGGTATCAAGTAGATCCCGGTGAAGGTCACTGGACCACAGTCAAGAGTATCCTTAAGTACTTAAGAAGAACTAAGGATACGTTCCTATTATATGGAGGTGAGGAAGAGTTAAGTGTAAAAGGTTACACTGATGCCAGCTTCCAAACCGACAAGGATGATTCTCGATCGCAATCAGGTTTTGTGTTTTGCCTTAATGGTGTGCTGTGAGTTGGAAGAGTTCAAAGCAAAGTACAGTAGCCGATTCTACAACAGAGGCCGAGTATATTGCAGCCAGTGAGGCAGCAAAGAAGCAGTTTGGATCAAGAAGTTCATTACTGGACTAGGGGTTGTGCCTAGCATATCAGATGCTATAGAACTCCGATGTGATAACAATGGAGCTATTGCACAAGCTAAAGAACCCAGATCTCACCAGCGATCCAAACATATACTTAGACGCTACCATCTTATTCGAGAGATTATCGATCGAGGGGATAGAGATATGCAGAGTACCTTCAGATGATAACATCACTGATCCCCTGACCAAGCCTCTGACACAGCAGAAGCATGATCGTCACACTAAGTCACTTGGTATTAGATATATGAGTGATTGGTCTTAGTGCTAGTGGGAGATTGTAAGATGCCCAAAGATCAATCATGAGATGGTTGTAATAACATACTTAATTTACCATGTTTATTAATATAAAGCATTGTCATTATTTTTCAGTTTTTCTTTCTGTGTGTATAGATAAACTGTTTTATAATAATGTCCTGAGAATAATATGATTATTCTTAAAAGATCCTTAGTCGAGTATTATTGTTGACTAGGACAATAATAATGCATTAAGACTAACATGTAGTTGATTGATGATAAAGAGTTGTCATTGATATGGAGTGTCAAAATCAATGCATGAATATGTGTGTTAGAGAACAACATATTGGATTGACCCGCTATGAGTATGTTTCTTGGATTATTATGTAATTGTCACAACATTACTCATAGATCATTATTATCCCAGCATCGTGAGTTGTATATTTTGATACAGTCAAACGTACACCGTAACAGGTTGTTCTATAAAGGCTGATGTTGGATATACCACAATCTATGTAGAGGGATATGGTTGATCAATAAAGGATAAGTCCCTCCTACATAATAGGAGTAATATCTTAGGCCACTTGATTGAGTGAGACTAGAATGCATGGCCATGCTCAAATAAGTTGATATGAGATGTCATACTAATTTGTATCATAGTCTACTCAAGATATCAAGAAACATGGGATGGATTATGCAAGTGTGACTATCCCATGACTTGTATCCGTTCCAGAGATAAGGACTTAAGGATTAATGCATGAAAGGTTAATCACGAAAGGTTATGTCGAATCATGACTTCTTGTAACTTAGGTAGCAATGATGCATTGCTAGATGCCACTCATTGTCTGTGACAATAGAATCGTTCTAGTATTACTGCTAACGTTGCAAGAACCTACAGGGTCACACGCTATGGTTGAAATGAACGGAATAAAATATAGTTGGTATTGTGCTGGTTGTCACATAATTAAATTAATTAAAGAATTAATTTAATTGGGCAATCAAATATTGACATATTATATGTACAAGGATGTTGTACACATAATGATAACATAATTTTATTAATATATGAATTTGATTCATATATAAATTTAAAAAATAGTTTTACCGAATCCTTATTATAATTAATGTAATTGTAATTTTTAGATATAATAATGTAATTATAATTTTCGGAAAAATTTATTGTTTTATTTAATCTTGTAATACATTCAAGACATACCAATTATAAAAGGCCCAATTAAGAGGATACTTATTATAAAAGGCCCAATGAGAAAGGCACCCATTATAAAAGGTATTAAAAGGAGACAAAACAAAAGATGAAAAACAGTTTTGGAGATTTCTTCCGTTCATAGTCAAACCGGGTGGATTACGTAGAGGCCGACATCGGAAAAGGTTGAGGCTTGATTCGATAGTAGATCAAAACTCTTGTTGCCAAGGCGTCGCTGTCTACTCAGATTGAAGTTTTGGTAATTTCGAAACCTTTATTTCACCCCGATTCGTTCCTCACACATGGATCCATG
>CM016614.1:32968143-32993369 GCA_005393395.2 Gossypium australe
AAGTCAGGAAATGTGCAATGAGGGGTCGAGAGAAAGTGGAAAATTTGGAAGGGGCAAAGTTAATTTTTTTTATCAAGATGGTTTAAATTAAAATTTTAATATATGAGAAGGACCAAAAATATATGAAAGGGACAAAAAATGTAAATTTTCATTTAATAAAAAGCTAAAAAATAACTAAACTAAATTATTAATATTTGAGAGAGACTAAATCTACAATTAGACCTTTCAACCAAGTGGGCCTGTCCCTAAAATTCAATAATAAATATAATTATTTAACATGATTCTAATGTAATTTAGTATTCAACAGGGAATGATTTAACACTTGATTTGTGTGATTAATTAATTTATTATTTCAAAATTGTATTTCAGTGTGGGAAATTTTCAATTTGGATTCAATCTAGATTTGGGAAAATTTTGGGGATTTGTGTTTTGAACCCATCAAGATGGAATTTGAGAACAATACACAATGTGCTAATGTTTTTAACTTTTTATTTTACTACCTTATGGTCTAATACATACTTATATATAAAAAGAATCCTTGTTAGGTCTCTGCTCAATACGTAATGGGCTTCTTTGCTGCACGCTCATCAAGCTTAGTTTTAAGGAATTTTTTTTAATTAGTTAAAATAAAATTGTGTTTTAAAATTCTATAAATTTTCAAAATTCATGAAAATTGTTCACATGCATTTTTATATTTTTGCCTCAATTAAATACAGTTTTTTTTAAATGTGGCATAAAAAAATATGTTATTTATTTGTGAATTGTTTAACATTAGTAATCCATGATTACTTGCTTAAATGTTAATTAGTTTTTTTATAATTATTGTTAATTTGTTTAACATTCTTAAATGTTTATGTAGAATGATTTGGAGGTGATCTTTTTTATTGCGTCCGTCATTTGATTAAAAGAAAGTTCTGACGTAATCCGAAAAAATTAAACTCTTTTATTTATTATTTATTTCTTATAAATTTAATTAGTGATAATATTTTTATATTATTTGTCTCGAAAAACAATTACGATGTTACTCATTATAATGTAATTTGTCCGAAAAATTCCCTCCCCAAATTGAAAGGATCTTCTTATGCACATTATTGGCTCCGAAATTACAATACCAATTATACAGCCAGGGCATTTTAGGTCATATATGCACGTTAAATACGGTTTATAATTCTTCACAGTTATTTTAGCGAACTTACAAGCAAAATGGGTGAAGTGATGACTTGTTGAATTGGCGTTAGAGAGCTAACCTAGTTGCATCACTCCTTTGTAAAAATGGATAATTAATGGCTTGTGTACTTGAGGCCTGCTTTTCATTGAGCACAAATTTTATTTTTATTTTTAAAAATATTTAAAATTATATTTTTCAATATATTAAACATACATATTTAATTATTTATACTAGTCATAGAATAAATTAATATATAATAAATAAACTTATTATTTTAATAAATTATTTAATATTTCAATTTTATTTTAATAATAAATTTTAAAAATAATAATTTTAAATAATATTATTCACATATTATTGAAAATATTCAATATTAATATTTTAATAATAAATATTTATTACAATTATAAATATATTAATAATAAATATTTTGTATTATAAAGGTTAAAATATGTCATAAGTCTATGTACCCTTCACAGATTTGTAATTTAGTCTTTGTACTTTTATTTTTAAGAATTTAGTCCCTTTACTTTTCAATTTTGAAAATCAAGTCCAATTGTTGACATCGTTAATTTTTTTGTCAATTTGGTTGATGTCACATTTTTAAATAAAAAATACTCACTTAGTAGTCATGTAATTAAAAAATGACATTGTAATAAATCTGAATTTAACATAATATTTTTAATATATGCAAAAACAATGTAAAATATAAATTTATAGATAAAAATAAATTCAATTAAACAATGAAAAAAAAAGAAAACCTCAAATGTATGTTTATTTAATTGAAAATAACTTTTATGAAATATTTTTAAGAAATCTACCAAATAACAGAAAATATTTTACACAGATTCTTTCAAACATCAGAAAATATTAGCTTTTCCGGAAAAGTAAATCATTTTCCAGAAATCATTTTCTGGAAGTCATTTTCAGTGAAACAAACAGAGCCTTAAAGTTAAACTCGGCTCAGTATACTTTGATCCATATTATATTTTTATATATATTATTATATATTATATTATATTATATATTATGTATTTATATTACAACTTAAATAATATAATACCATATAAACTTTAAAATATATATGTAAGTCGTTGAGTCTTAGAGATTTTATAAAAAAATGATATCTAAATTTAAAATTTAATTAAAAATTATCTATAATATTAAATATTAAATTAAAGCTATATATATTTTTAAAAATTAACATGGACAAGTGTAAACAGTTTGGATTAATCATTTATAAAAATGAATGAATTTAGGTAAATTTTAAATTTATATTTTAAGTCAGATCGAATTTGACAAATATAAAATATAATAATATAAATAAGATCAATTTAAATCTGACTCAGCTCGACTTATAAACACCTCTACTTTTAATACACCTCAAAAAACTTTTAAAATGTGCTTGTTATAAAACAATTATGATACAATGTTAAATTGGTTTGTTATAAAAAACATCAAAATTAATTATTAAACTTCAAAATCTTTTTATTGAACTTTTAAAATATTGATTAATTAAAAATTTTTTAAATTAAATTATTGTTTAGATGTTAAATACTGGCTCAAATTTAATATAAAATATATTTAAAATAAATTGATCAAAATGTAAAATATATATCTATTACATGAATAATTTAAATTTAATGTATTTAAAAAATAGCCCTTATAAATTTTTATCAACAATGTACAACTTTTTTTTTTAAAGGTAACATGTCAGATATTAAATTTTAATAATATTTCGTATTCTTTTAAAATGGTAAATTCAAATTTTCTATATAATAAATGACTATGCATTTATAATTTGATTCATTTATTTCAAATATACTATGTTAGACACATTTTAACATCTAAATTAATGGTGAGGTTGAAGAAAGGATTTGAATAATACAGTATATTATTAGTTTTTTGGTGTAAAAAGTCCTCAAATTTTTTTAAAAAAGAAAGTAATTAATTTTTTTTTTTTTTTGCACTCAATTGAATATTTGAACTTTCAAAATGCATCAAAAAAGTTTTCAAAATTTTTTAAAAAATCAATTAAGCCCCCTACTTTTTTTTTCACTCAATTAGGTACTTGAAATGCCAAAATGCGTCAAAAACCGTCAAAAATTTTCAAAAAAAAAAAAAGCAATTAAACCCTGCCTTTTTTGCACTCAATTACCAAAATGCATAAAAAATGCCCTTTTGACCGTAAACTTTTACAGTTGACCGTTAAAGTTAATTGCCTCTAATTTTTTTAGTTAAAGTCACCCTGTGTCACAACTACTACGTCACATGTGACAAAAAAATTGTAAAAAAATATAAAATCGTAAAAAAATATAAAATTTAAAAAAAATCATAAAAATATTATAAAATTCATCAAAAAGGTCCTTTAACCATTAACTTTCACAGTTGACCGTTAAAGTTAACGATCACTAATTTTTTTCAGTTAAAGCCATCACGTGTCGCAACACAATGGGATACGTGGCAAAAAAATGATAAAAAATAAAAATCAATAAAAGTTATAGAAAAATTATAAAATGCTTCTTTGGTATGATTATTTTATAATTATTTAACGAATTTTATATTTCTTACATTTTTATCATTTTCTTACGGCTTATAAATTTTATATCTTTTTTTCTATTTCTATATATTTATAATTTTTTACGATTTATAAAATTTATAATTTTTACAATTTTTATAATCTTTTTAATAAAAATTAAATATTTCTTATTTTTATTAAATTTAATAATTTTTATAATTTTATTTATTTTTATTTTTTATCTTTTTTGCCACATGTCATGTCATGGTTGTGACACGTGATAACTTTAATTGAAAATATTAGGGGCGGTTTGCTTTAACAGTCAACCATTAAAGTTAACAGTCAAAGGGCATTTTTGATAAATTTTGACAATTGAGTGCAAAAATAAAAAAAGCAGAGACTTAATTATTTTTTTGAAAAAGTTTGAGGACTTTTTTTTATATATTTTAATAGTCCAATTATCCAATTGAATAAAAAAAAGGGAATTAAAATTTTTTTTAATTTAAGAACTTTTTACATCCTTGAACCAAAACTTAATTATAGCATTTTAAAATTAGAAAAAAATTCAAAACTTGAGCGGTAATTTAAAATTTCGTGCAATTAATTCTTATAATATATAAAAAAAGTTATAATAGTATACTTTTTTTAAAAAAAAATTTGGGTAATTTCTTATAAAATTATATGAATTTTGTTGAAACAAAATCTACAAGGTATATCCTTCTAACTGTTTTATTATTACTTTTTTGATATATAAGCAAAAGCAAAGCAAAGTAAGTCTAGTAGCGGATTAAGAAAACACTTTGGATTGTTGCTGAAAGATTGAATTTGGAGAACGCAGCCAAACTGTTTTAAGGGAAAACGAGAATTTAAAAAAAAAATCCCGAAAACAAGAACTTGGTTGTGTTATTTAAAATAATAAACACTTAATCAAAATCATAACTTTATGATTCGTCTAGGATGAATGCTGCGACCGAGTAGTCTTTTCCACTATCCTCAAGCTCACGTCTGCCGGGTGTGGACTCGCTTCGAATTAGAAAATTTTTCACAAAAATACCGATAGGACAATTTCGTAATTTCTCTAAACTTCTAAGTTTAGTTGTAAATAACAAGAATATCTCTAGAAATTTTCTAGAATAATTTATATAGAGAATTTTCTCTCTACAACTTTTCTTAAATTCAAGTGTATAAGAATAATAACTCATACTCTCTTTATATAGAGAAAGTTCAACTAGGATTAGAATTAATCACATTAATATTAAATTAACAAAATATTATCTAGATAAATATTAAATTAAATTTAATATCACATATTAATATTAAATTAATAAAATACTAGCTATCTGAATATTACATTAAATTTAATATCTCATATTAATATCTAGATAAATATTAAATTAAATTATTTAGAAGAATATTATCTTTGGAAAAGTTACTTTGAAATCAAGTTATTCGATAGAGTCCTACTAGGAGTCTCGTTTTTTCCATTGCTCTACCACTGAGAAACTACCGTTGCCAACCATCCATCGATCGCCGGATTGCTATCATCACAGCTGCTATGCCCGACGGTGCCATCGCCTGCACGACTCCCCCGACACCTCGAAACGTTGTCGTTTTGCTCGAATGGACCTGGTCGGTTCAGGCCAGTGATGGCCTAATCTGTCCGGTCCAACCACTAGTTGGAACGTCAAACCAGTTTCATACACAGGCCCTGATTCAATTAATTTTTGGGTTTCAGTCTCGAGTTTTCGTTCTTGGGTTCAATTTTTTATTTTGGACCCAATTTTCAAGTTCAATTACTCACTAAACCAATCGTTTGACTTAAAAATTAATTTCCAAACATATCATATTTATATTAGTTAATTTGATTAATTTAATTTTACTTGATAAAAATTAATTTTTCCAAAAATCACTAAGATTTTTCAAATTAAATTTTTAAGAAAATTCTTTAATGAAATTCTCTAGTTAAACAATTCTCACGACCGCCTAATTTAATTCCAAGGCAAACTGTAAAGAGTGAAAAGAATACCTAGCTACCAAAGGCAAATGTATGAAACTCTTGATGATAGAAGCTTGTTTAGTGGAAGACTCAATAGACCACTAGGTCATTAATTCGAGAACCACTAATCATGTTTTTGTTTCTTTGCAAGGGTTCGAGAAAACGAAAGATCTTAGAGATAAGAGCTTATCATTGCAGACCAAAAATAGGACAAGTGTGGCAACTAAAGTAGTAGGAGATTTACATATCTATTTTGATAATTTTAGAAAGATTGTTTTAGAATATGTTTTCTATGTACCAAGTTTCAAAAGAAACTTAATTTCTGTTACATTTTTATATAAAGACAATTTAACCATGATTTTTAATAATGGAGTTGCAATATTTAGAAATCGCAATCTTATCTGTAATGGATAGCTGTCAAATAATATCTATTTTATCAAACCAAAAATGTACACATTGCTTGAGACTAAAATATCAAATAAAAGACTTAAAAGGTGTAACTTTGGCATTTGAGACTTGGTCATATTAATCGAGATATAATCACTAAACTTGTGAAAGAAGAAATTTTTAAGTTTGCGTAAAGAAGTTGATCTTCCACAATATGAATATTGCTTGAAAGGTAAGATGTCTAAGTGATCTTTTAATACAAACGGAACGAGGGCCAGAAAACCCCTAGAACTTGTGCACACTAACATATGTAGCCCTATGAGCGCTAGTGCAATAGGTGGTTACAAGTATTATGTAACCTTTATTTATGACTATTCTAGATATGGGTATGTATACCTAATGCACCGCAAAAGTGAAACCTTTGATAAATTTAAAGAGTTTCATGTGGAAGTGGAGAAACAACTAGGTTTACCCATAAAACACTTCGGTCTGGTCGAGGTGAGGAATATTTATCTGATGAATTCTTAGGGTACTTCAAGGAGAATGATATTCTATCCCAGTTAACTGCATTGGGCACTCTACAATGGAATGGCGTGACAGAGAGAAGAAATCGAACATTGTTAGACATGGTATGTTCGATATTAAGTTATTCGAAGCTACCAATATATTTTTGGGGATACGTTGTACAAGCGACTTGCTATATTCTGAATGATGTGCCAACTAAGGGAGCATCAAAAACCCATACGAATTGTAGCATGACAGGAAGTTGAATCTTAATCATTTTAGGATTTGGGGATGCTCGGCCCACGTATTGGATAAAGATGCGAGGAAGTTGAACTAGCGAACAGAATTATGCATGTTTGTGCGATATCTAAAGAGAACAAATGGTGGTTTGTTTTATAACTCGAAAGAGCAAACTGTTATGATCTCAGCTCATGCTACCTTCCTTGAAGAAAGTTACATGAATGGCTTCAAACCTTGGAGTAAAGAGGTATTCGATAAGCTTTCAAAAATTATAAAAAACCTTACGAAAATGGTTCTAGAACCAACTCCTAATAGTAGACCTGCAAATGATCAGCAACATAGGTAGCCTCATCGTAGTGGAAATGATCTAAGAGGCCTGAGTTCTTCCAATCTAGCGGAAGTGTTTTTAACACTAAGTCTGCCGAACATGAAAATGATGACCCACTCACATATGACGAAGTGATGTAGAGAGCTGACTCCAAGATCTGGAGAATAACTATGAAAACTAAGATGGACTTTATGTATTCCAACTCAGTATGGAAACTTGTAGACTTACCGGAAGGGATAAACCCATAGGGTGTAAGTGGATTTACAAGAGGAAAAGAAATACGAATGGAAAAGTGGAAACTTAAAAGGTTAGATTTGTAGCAAAAGGTTATACTTAGAAAGAAGGCATCAATTACGAATAAAGCTTTTCTCCGGTTGCTATGCTCAAGTCAATTCGCATATTACTATCCATTGCGGCAGCTCTCAATTACTAGATCTAGAAAATGGATGTCAATACAGTATTTTTGAACTACTATCATAAAGAGAGCATCTACATAATGCAACCCATTGGATATATAGCTAAAGGAAATGAGTATAAAGTTTGCAAACTGCTTAGATCTATATATGGAATTGAGCAAGCATATTGCTCATGGAATCAAAGATTTGATCAAGCAATCAAGACTTTTGGATTTGAACAAAACATAGACGAACTTTGTGTTTATAAACGTTTAAGGGATGGAAAAATGGTCTTTCTCATTTTAGATATCGATGATATTCTACTCATTTGGAATGATGTAGGGACATTGTCATCAGTTAAACTGTAGTTAACGTAACAGTTCAGCATGAAGGACTTGGAGAAGCTAATTTTGTTCTAGGTATTTGAATCCTGATAGATCGAAAGAATAAAGTGATAGCACTATCCAGGCTTCATATATAGACAAGATATTGAAGTATCATGCAATGAACGATTTGAAGAAGGGAAATTAACCCACCGTATCGGTATTTCATCTCTCTTTTGAGTATTGTCCTAAGACAACAGAAGAAAGAGATAACATGAGTCAGGTTCTTTATGCTTTAGTAGTAGGAAGTCTCATGTATGTTATGTTATGCACACGATCAGATATCTGTTATGTAGTGGGGTTGATAAGTCGGTATTAGACGAATCCAAAACCAATACACTGGTAAGAAGTTAAGTATATACTCAAGTATTTACGGAGAATGAGAGATTATATGCTTGTGTATTCCGAATGATATCTTACTCCTATCAGATATACTAATTTTGAATTCTAAACGTGTCAGTATTTGAGGAAATCGACATTAAGTTGTACTTTTTTCCTAAACGATGGGGCCATAGTGTGAATAAGTGTCAAGTAGGGTTACATCGTTAACTTCATTATGGAGGCCTAAATATGAGGTATGGAAAAGCCATGACATTATAACAGTGTGAATATAGCTAAACCTAAAAGAAACCACATAAGGAAAAAATATATTAAGGGAGACAGGAGTGTTTGACGGAATAGTGGATGTAGTAAAAAAATCGCATCTAAGGACAAACCCTGGGGATTTGTTTAGCCAAGACTCTTATAGCTAGATAGCTCTTTGGGAAACACACGGAGGGCATAAGAATGCGAAACCTGACTTAATTACTTCACTAGGGCAAGTGGGAGACTGTTGGATAGGTGCCGTAAGTGTAGTATTTTTGTCTAAGTACAATTGTAATTTTTCGAATAAATTGGTTAATAAAACTATTCATGAATTACATTAATACTTTGTATATTGTCCTCACATGGTTTTTTCATACAAAGCAAAATAGAAACAAATGTTGCTCACTGGTTGTCTAATGTTTAACTAATACTAAGCGGTACTACGTGGTCGGATCGTAATATGAAAAGACAGCTTGTATTAGTAGAAAAACCTAAACATGTCATTAGTCTAATCGAAAATGAGCAAACTGATTAAAAGACTAATATGTCATCTATCAATCCAATTTGGGAGATGTCTTGTCTTGGGCAATCGAGCAGATGGCTCCTAAAAGATAGAGGCATAGATTTGACTGATTGGACTGACAGTACATCAGACAGGAAACAAGCAGAATAGATCCTGAATCCGTTTATGGATTTATTCACTTGTGATGTTCATAGTGTGGCATACCTAAATCTTGAGTGGATGTCGGACTATGTATGCGTGACTCGTACACTTTAATGTAAGTAAAAGCCTGAGTTCAAATAGATAAGGAATCGAAAGTTGGTACGTTGAGTGTACGACTTCTGTAGTATGTAGCGTCATTCACAATAGTGGATTTCATGGCCTAAAACATGGGTAAATGATATCTTGTCATTGGCATTACATGGTTGATGAAAAGTAAATGTGGCCATGGGTCATCGGTCTATGTGATGGATGACTTGATCACTATTTGATAATGATTGACTTTTCATGAAGGATGATATAATGGTTATCATAAAATAGGATCATTTTGGGAGAACAGATATTATCCCAAAGAGATCAAAGATATCCTATGAGGGTAACACACTTATGACAAGGTCATTGGACGAGCACTGAGTAGTTGCTTTCATAATGGTATGTCGTTGGGAGAGCTCAATCACGATACTATAGTGAAATGACTTCATGACTAAATGAGTTTATAATTAATAGGTGAAAAGCCAGAACTTAATTATAAATAATTTGACCCTCAACTACATATGTCCAATTGGTCTTGTAAGCACCAATTTTTGGCCCGGGTTTCTTAACCCAGGGCCCAAAACCAAACAACTAAAAAATGAGCCCAAATGAACTGACCCAACATTAAGCCCAACTACGACCAATTCCCTAACCCTATTTTGACCCAATACATCAAGATCCATTCAGAATAATGTAGGGTTTTGGAAACCCTAAAGTAACCAGCGCCGCATGCCCCTCCACTCGTCCCCTGGTGCGCCGCAACTCGCAGCACCCACGAGCGCACCACTGTTGACCACCTCTCCCTGTTTTCGGCCACCAAGCACGCCTACAAAACAAGACAAACTATAATGGGCAGAAAAAGAAGAAGACAGGATACTTTATTTTTGCTTTCTTTTATCATTTCAATCGGCTATAAAGCCTAAAAAAGAAAACTGTAAAGGATCTTTTTTTGGGGAATCAATCAGAAAATCAATAGAAAGCAGATTCAAATAAAAAAAAAAGCAACAGATCCCGAACAATAAAAAAAAACGCAACGAAAATAAGAACAAAGCTTCCGAAGGTAATTTTGTTCATTTTGATTTCATTATTTTTTTTCGTTCGCAAGCATATACGTATTAAAGCATATAAAAAATAAAAAAAAAGAAAAAAGAAGAAAAACCCACCTTTTGCGATTTTCGGCCACCGCGTGCGGTGGCCGGCACGACGGTGCCACGGTGGTCTCCCTCGCCGGACTTGGGGCCTGCAGAGAGAAAAGAGGGGCTTGGGAAAATTTTTTTTTTGAGAACAGGTTACAAATGATTTTTTTCAAGATTTATGGCATTTTATACAAACACCAAACGACGTCGTTTTAGGCTAGGGGGATTAATCCCAAAACGGCGCCGTTTCTCAGCGACCTGCGCGCGCGACCCGACCCGGTCAGAGGGTCCGCCCGTTTTCGTTAAATGGGGAAATTGCTCCATTGGTCCTTCCACTTTTTCACACCAGCGCAATTAAGTTTTTTTTATTATTCGATTTTGACCCGATGATTTGGCAGAGTTTCGAATTTAGTCCTCTTTTCCGCGCATCGTTTCAGTGGGGGGGTTTATTGCCGTTTTAGACCCTCCATTCGTTTCACGCTTTACAAATTAGTCCTTTCCCCTCTCTTTTATTTCAAATCAACCCTAAAATCACGTTTTTTATCCAATTTGATCCTCTTTTTAGTATTTCATAATTATTATTATTATTTATTTTATTATTTTATTATTATTACTATATTATTATTATTACTATTATTATTAGTTACTATTATTAGTATTATTAGCTACATATATATTTACTATTGTTATTATCATCTTATTATTGTCATATTATCATATTATTATATTATTATTATATCGCATTTACATTATATATATATCTCGATTATTATATATTATTATTATTATTATTATTATTATTATTATTATTATTATTATTATTATTATTATTATCATATTGTTATGTTGCACATATTTTATACTATTATTATTTCATTGTGGTATCATTACTATTATTATTATCATTATATTATTATTATTATTATTATTATTATTATTATTATTATTATCATATTGTTATGTTGCACATATTTTATACTATTATTATTATTATTTATTGTGGTATCATTACTATTATTATATCATCATCATTATTATTATTATTATTATTAGTATTAGTATTATTATTATTATCATATTTGCTACACTACTATTATTATTGTATATATCGTTGCCACTATCATTACTAATATTTTTTTTATTTTTATTTATCGTTATTATTTTCCTTTTTACTTTTGTTTCATTATTGCATCTCCTCATTATCATGTTTTGCTAATTTTCTCGCTTTCGTCGTTTCGTCGCAATCCGATATTCCATCTTTTATTATTTTTTTTAATTCCTAGAAAATGAGTTTTCACAAAGGTAATATTCATGAGTTTGGGAATTCGAAACTTTGTGCCCAATCGTGCTGGGTGTGATTTTTTGTTTGACCGAACAAATGGATATCCTTTCAAATTTTGTTTCAATTCTCAAATAAGGTGATATTTGTGCGTTTGGAAGTTCGAAAAGATCATGCTCAATCGTGCTGGGTGTGTTTTCTTTCGCATGACCGAGTGAGCAAATACCCTTTCAAAATTTCAAAAATGTGTGCTTGGAGAATTTTGGAGATGATCTTGAATTCAAGGACTTAGATTGCCGTGTCCAATCGTGCTGGATGTGAAACTCTATTCCTTCGAAACAAGGGAAACTCGATATTCAATCAAGTTGTTAAAATAAAAAAAATAGAATGAAATTTCAAAATCTTTTCAGACTTTTAGACATTAGGACATTGATTAATCAATTTGGTACCAATTTTGGGCGTTGCGAGGGTGCTAATCCTTCCTCACACGTAACCGACTCCCGAACCTATTTTCTTGAATATCCGTAGACCTAAAAACACGGTTTTAGTAAATCAAATGTTTTATTAAAACAAGGTGATCCGATCACACCTAATAAAAGGTCGGTGGCGACTCCCGTTTTATCCATTTTTAAAACCCAAGTTCGATTCCCGTTTTTGTCAAAAAAATGGTTACGACAGCTTGGCGACTCCGCTGGGGACTTCATTCGAGAGTTAGGCCGTAAAATTGATTATTCTTTGTCCTTTTGTCAAAATTCGGAAAATTATTTTGAAAAATCATGTTTCTTTTGACGCATCTGTTGGTACTATGATTGTAATATTGTCGAGTCTCCTAGGATGTCTCTGCATTCATCTTTGCATGACCGTTGTGTCACACCCTTAAGTGGGAGCGAGAAGCTATGCCTTCGTGAGGTTTTCACCTCCGCATGGGCTCGGGGACCGCTTCCGGAATACATCCGTACCTATGGTTTCGTGAGGTTTTCACCTCCGCATGGCCATAGAGAAATGTATTCCCTCGAACTGAACTCGATCTGTATGAGCCTATAATGGGTGAGGATTGAGGAATCTGCTGGTTCGGGTACCTCTCTTTAGAACTAAACCACATGTAGAGAAACCTAGGAACCCATCTTGGACAGAACCGCGCTAAACCCATAGTAGTCACCCCAATAAGTGTTTGCTTATTTCTCTTATACTAATTTTTTTTCCGCTTATCTTCTCTTGCATTAACATTTTCTCTTGTTTTGATTGCATTGCATGTCATATTCACATTAAAAGGTGTCGATCTCCGTTTGGTTACTAAGATAGAAGCTTGTTATGGGGGACGGATTCCTTGATAAAGTAGAGGATAACGCGGCCGTGCGTATATGGTCAGAGAAGATACAACTCGAGAAAGGGGATAGTCTAGCCGAGGGATGTACATCAGAGTTAGGAGACTTTACTCGCATCAGTATGACACAGAATGAGTTACAAGAATTAAAAGATATGTGGGCTCATTGGGATGAGGGGACTAAGCAGCTTTTCTACCTTAATTATGGCGATCTACCCTATTTGCTTGACATCAGAGTGGACAAACACTTGTTTCGAGCCATAACCCAATATTGGAATCCCGCATATAGCTGCTTCACATTCGGGAAGGTGGATTTGGTACCTACCATAGAAGAATACACGGCTTTACTGCGTAATCGAAGGGCTCAGGTCGATAAAGTCTACTTTAGGGCCGGCAATGCACCAACCTTGGTAAAGAAACTGATGAACATCACTGGAATGAGTGAACAATGGGTCGTGGCACGTGTTCAGCAAAAAGGTGAAGGGAAATGCATTCCATGGGTAAACTTAAGGGACTTGATATTGACACATCCCGATGCCAAGAGGAAGGTTGACATCTTCGCTTTAAGTATCTATGGCCTAGTAATTTTCCCGAGAGCTTTGAGGCATGTGGACGAAGCAGTTGTTGACTTATTCGATCGTCTTGACAAAGGAGTTACGCCAATACCAGCCATTCTTGCCGAAACGTTCAGATCTTTAAATGCGTGCCGGAGAGCTGGCGAGGGTAGATTCATGGGATGTGCGCAATTATTGCTAGTTTGGTTCCATAGCCATTTCTGGAAAATGGATAGAGCTTCTTGTCGAGTTCACTATGAAAATTATTCCCCATTAAAGGAGTTGGCGGATAAGCCCAAGAGAGATGACATATCAGAGGAAAATTGGATCGCACTCCTTCAAAATCTCCAAGAAAAGGACATTGAATGGAGAGCCCCTTGGTTTGTTCCCGATGAAATTATCTACCGTTGTGGGAGTTATGATTGGGTTCCTCTGCTAGGAATTTGGGGAGCCATTGGGTATGCTCCTTTGCTTGTGCTAAGGCAATACTACTCAAGACAGTTTATACCAACGACTTACGGCCTAGCTCAGTTTGAGTTTTCGTATAAAGGGAATAATTCCAAGAAGAAGGTTCGGGAGATCGCCGATGCTTGGAAACAAGTTTACCGGATGAAAAGAATTGCTGTAGGTCCAATGGTAACCCTCGAGTATAATGTCTGGCGGAGTAAGAGAATAAACGATAACGTCCCTGAACCGACACACGATGATACTCAACCGATAGAGAAATACTTACAAGTAATCCCTTCCGAGACGGAGATTATGAAGCAAGATTTTGAAAATAAAAATTCAGAGTTGAAAAAGAGGATAGAGCAACTAGAAGAAGAAAAGATGTATTTGATGTTGGATATGGATGTCCAAAGTTCGGAGGTTGAGAGATTGAAGAAAGGAAAGAGAAAGGCCGAAGAAGATCTGGAGGGCTTGAAGACGGATTATAAAAAGCTGCGTCTGTCAATGAGGACTGCCGGATTGGGTAAAACTTCAGAACAATGGCGTCAAGAAATTCGAGAAGAGAAAGCCAAGGTTGATCAGTGGAGAAAAAAATTCCAAGAGGTTCAAGCACAAAGAGATGTTCTAAAGAAGACTGCAAGTGAGAACCGAAGGGAGAATGAGACACTGAAAGCTCGATTAATAGAGCAAGAAAAGACGTTTGACCAAAGACACGACTCTACGGTGAAGCTAAAATCAAGCCTAAACCAGATCGAAGAGTTAAAAGGGAAATTAGTAGAGCTCGAAATGGCACTAGAGAATAGTGAGTTCCGGTTCCAACAATCTCAGAATCAGGTCAAAGAAAGGGATTACGTCATGGGTGAAGCAGTAACACAGATACGAGAAGTGGCTGAACATCTACAATCTTTAGCGGTCCAAGCCGACGTATTAAGTATACTGTATGAATCAAAGTCAGACCGGGGTCGAGAGTTAGCCTCACTCCTCGAGAAAATTAAAATTCTAGGCATAAGGGCTAGGTCGCTTATATGACTCAATTTTATGTAAAAGATTTTGTTTCTTAAACAAGCTTTCTATAAGAAATTGAATGAGAATCGACGCCTTTTGCATTCATTTCACGCATTTGCATTCCATCCATCGCATACATCACACATTTGCATCAAAAAGGAGCCTAATTGGTTAAAAACGTGACAGAGTTACCCTGGAAACCGACGAGGATCAACCTATCATACATTACTACAACACTCGTCGTAGGGCAAAAGCAATGGACCAAAGATACGAACAATTCCAGAAGGACATGGAAGACCAGATGAAGAAGTTTCAGCAAGAATTGAAAGACCAGATGGCAGAGGCTCAAAAGGATATGGTGGCCCAAATGACTCAAATAATGAATGGGATAACAAACAAAGGAAAAGACCCTACAACTAGTACCGGGAAAGAGAGCGAAGGCCATCCCCCAGGATTTACTCCACCCCATGGAGTCTGGCCTCAAAAGGAATTTACAGGCCTAGAACACCTACCTGTACCTCCACTTGCCCATCTAGGGCAAGGAGTATTTGCATCAAGTCACGGAACTAACCCAGCTGACCCTATTGTCCCAGATTTGGATGATCCTATAGAACTAGCTAAGTTAAGAATGAAGGATCAGGGTGCTCAAGACAAGTTTAAAGATCTGGAAGAAAGACTCAGGGCGGTAGAGGGCACTAGAGCCTCTTCCGCAATGAGCGTCAAAAAGCTCAGTTTGGTTCCTGGTCTGGTCTTGCCCCCAAAATTTAAAGCACCAGACTTTGAGAAATACGATGGAACAAGGTGCCCAAAGGCGCATCTCATCATGTTTTGTCGGAAAATGGCTGGCTATGAGGATGAAGACAAGTTGCTGATACACTGCTTTCAAGAAAGCTTGATAGGGTCAGCTCTCCGGTGGTATAATCAGCTCGGTAGAGAAAGGATCAGATCATGGGATGATTTAGCTACAGCATTCTGTGAACAATATAAGCACGTCTCTGACATAGCACCTGATCGACTCACGCTACAGATGATGGAGAAGAAGCCGTCAGAAACCTTCAGACAATATGCTCAAAGGTGGAGGGACGTCTCAGTTCAAGTAGAACCCCCACTGACTAAAACTGAGATCACAGTTCTCTTTATCAACACTTTAAGAGCACCGTTCTATGACAAACTAGTAGGAAGTGCTACGAAAGACTTCGCGGATGTCGTAATATCCGGAGAACTCATTGAAAATGGCATCAAGAACGGAAGGATGGAAGGGTCTGAAAGCTCGAAAAGGCCAGTAAAGAAGAAAGAGCATGAAGCCTACATGGTAGGGACTGGAAATCACTACACTCCTAATCCATACCCTATCCAACCTCGACCTTAATTCCGCCCAACTCCAAACCTCTACTTTCCTCCTCAGAACCTCTATTATCAAACCCCTCCTCCTTATCCCGTCTATACCGCCGATGCCCAAAGACCACTCACCATATTCTCACCAAACACCATGACTGCGCCGAGCCAACCCAAAAGTGAACCAAAGCCAACGAGACCCAACCCCGAAAAGCCTCAGTTTGCCCCTATTCCCATGACATACCGGGAACTGTGCCCAAAGTTGCTAGAGAAACAACTAATAGCACCACATTACATAGCACCTTTGAAACCTCCCTACCCTAAATGGTACGATCCTAATGCTAGCTGCATGTACCATGCTGGAAACCGGGGAACATTCCACGGATAATTGCCTAGCCTTTAAAAGAAAGGTTCAAAGCCTGATCGATGCGGGCATTCTACGATTTGATGGGGCCAATAATTTGGCCAGAAGTCCGCTCCCTAACCATACTGAGGGGAACGTGAGTGTGGTGACAAAGGAAGATGGCCGGCGAGCTAAAAGTCGTGTCTCTGAAATAAAGACGCCATTGGGGAAAATATGGGAAATAATGATGAAAAAGGGTTTGCTTGGTCCGCTTGACAAAAGTTCCAAGGAGGAAGATACAGAAGGTCAAAATTTTTGTGTCTTTCATGACATAGAAGGGCACCGTATCCAATCTTGTGAGGAATTTAAAGAATTGCTTCAAGATATGATGAACAATAAGGAGCTTGAGGTCTATGATAAAAAGGAAGAGATCATCGAAAAAGATGTATGTGCATCCGAAGATCAATTATCAGGACCCCCTTATAGTGCTGACCGACCTTTGATAATCTACTACGAGGCAAAAAGGGAAGAGGTAAAACCGAAGATGATAATCAAAATGCCTTCTCCCTTCCCTTACAAGGACAGCAAGGCGGTGCCATGGAAGTATGATATCGACATTACCATGCCCGAAGCTACTACTAGTGATATTAGCGAGGTGGGGCATTTCACCCGTAGCGGGAGATGTTATTCTCCCAAGATGGTCGAACCGAAAAAGAAAGTCGTAAACGCGAGTCAAAAGGGGAAAGCGCCAATGCATGAAGCCGAGGCTGAGGTTGAAGTACAATCTGGACAAGAATCTAAAAGGCCCGTGAGTGAGGACGAAGCACATGAATTTTTGAGAATTATCAAGCACAGCGAGTATAACGTCGTGGAGCAATTGAACAAGCAACCAGCAAAGATCTCAGTGTTATCTCTACTGTTAAACTCAGAACCACACCGAAACGCTCTATTAAATGTGTTAAACCAAGCATATGTACCGAGTAATGTACCCGTGGAAAAACTTGATAGGTGGGCAAACAACCTAAACGCAGATAATTTCATCTCCTTCAGCGATGATGAAATACCACCAAATGGAAGGGGCTCCGTCAAGGCACTACATATCACGGCCTATTGCAAGGGTTACATAGTACCAAGTGTACTCATTGATAACGGGTCTGCGCCTAATGTCATGCCTTTAGCAACACTATCCAGAATGCCGGTGGATATGTCTTATTTGAGGTCTTGTCACTCCACAGTCAGAGCGTTTGATGGGACGCGATGAGAGGTCATGGGAAAGATCGAGATCCCTCTAGAAGTGGGGCCATGCACATACAATATTGAATTCCAGGTCATGGACATTGCACCTTCATATAACTGCCTCCTAGGGAGACCTTGGATCCATTCAGCTGGGGCAGTCCCTTCATCTCTCCACCAGAAAGTAAAGTTTGTCATGGATAATCGCTTGATCACCGTTGCTGGCGAGGAAGACATCATTGCGGCTATCTCTACCGATGCACCCTACATCGAGGTGAACAAAGACGCAATAGAATGTTCCTTCCGCTCCTTCGAATTCATCAATGCTACTTTTGTCGCTGAAGGAAGTAAAACTCCCATGCCCAAGTTGTCAAGAAATACCAGGATGGGAATCAAGCTAACGGTTGGAAAAGGAGCCCGAGCAAGGAAAGGCTTAGGGAAATACCAGCAAGGGATGGCTAGAGCGCTAAAACCAGTACCCCACAAGGCTCGATACGGCTTAGGATTTAAGCCCGATGTGCAGCAAAGAAAGAAACAGTTACAAAGAGAGCAAGAAAGGAGGATCGCAAGAGTCACAGGTCGGGAATTGGAGTGGGAACCCATAACATATCCGCCTTTGTCGAAAACATTTACCTCGGCTGGAATCATATTCCCGGGAGAGGATGATCCACAGAGTATGGTGTCATGGGTAGAAAAGGGTCTACAGGATTTCAGCATAAATGTCATTGGCAAAGGGAATAATGCAATGGAAGGCGTCTCAGCGATACGCCCTTGCCCCCGGGATTCACTCCTAACAATTGGACTGCTGAGGACCTTCTCGTGATTTCCAAGCCTCCTCTAAAGTAATGCTCAATGTTGGCTTTTTGTATGCCCCTAAGCTGTGGGGAAATCCGTTATGAGAGTTCATTTTGTCTATCTAGCTTTTAAATGAAACATGAATAAAGATGCATTTTGTCGTGTTCTTTTTATTCTCATCGGTTCCATATTTATTTCTTTCTACCCCATATCATCATATCACGTTCATAGGATCCGATACCTTGATGTCCCTCTATAGTTTTCTTTTTCGTTTACTTTTCAGGTGCTCAGATATCGACGACGCGAACAATCCTGTTGCGAGTCCTAAAATCGACTTCGAGAAGGCTATTTGTGTAGGAGAATTCGAGGCTGAAGAAGATGCCGAAGACTATACTTCTTCCCCAGACCTACTAAAAATGGTAGAACAAGAGGATAAACAAATTCTGCCCTATCAAGAATCGGTCGAGATAGTGAATTTAGGAAATGAAGAAAAGAAACAAGAGGTAAAAGTCGGGACCTCCATGTCTGAAGACACCAAACATGATCTAATCACCTTGCTTCATGAGTACAAAGACGTGTTCGCATGGTCGTATCAAGATATGCCAGGTTTGAATGAAGATATAGCAGTCCATAGACTCCCACTGAAATCTGAATGCAAGCCTATCCAACAGAAGTTAAGGCGGATGAGGCCAGAAATGCTATTAAAGATAAAGGAAGAAGTAAAGAAACAATTTGATGCTGGATTCCTGCAAGTCTCTAGATATCCGGAATGGGTAGCTAATATAGTCCCAGTACCGAAGAAAGATGGCAAAGTACGAATGTGTGTGGATTACCGTGATTTGAATCGAGCCAGCCCTAAAGATAATTTCCCGCTGCCGCACATTGATACATTGGTAGATAACACGGCGAAGAGTTCGTTTTTCTCCTTCATGGACGGATTTTCGGGCTATAATCAAATCAAGATGGCTCCCGAAGACATGGAGAAAACTACGTTCACGACGATGTGGGGAACATTCTGCTACAAAGTGATGCCGTTCGGTCTAAAGAATGCCGGGGCAACATATCAAAGAGCCATGGTAACGTTGTTTCACGACATGATGCACAAGGAAATAGAAGTCTATGTCGACGATATGATCGCCAAATCTCGAGGAGAAAGAGAGCATGCTGAGAACCTCCGGAAGCTGTTCGAAAGACTGAGAAAATTCCAACTAAAGCTTAATCCCGCCAAATGTACCTTTGGGGCTACCTCGGGAAAATTATTGGGATTCATCGTCAGCGAGAAAGGTATCGAGGTTGATCCGGATAAAATAAAGGCCATACAAGAACTACCGCCCGCGCACACAAAAGGAAGTCAGAGGATTTCTAGGGAGACTGAATTACATTGCTCGGTTCATTGCTCAACTCACCAAGCAGTGTGATCCAATTTTTCGACTCCTTCGAAAACACAATTCTGGAGAATGGGACAAGGAATGCCAAGAGGCTTTTGACAAGATAAAGCAGTATTTATCTAGTCCTCCGGTGCTAGTACCACCAACCCCCGGAAGCCACTAATACTATATCTGACTGTGTCCGAAAACTCAATGGGTTGCGTCTTGGGGCAACATGATGAGTCTGGAAAAAGAGAACAGGCGATCTATTATCTCAGTAAGAAATTCACGGAGTGTGAGACAAGATATCCGACAATCGAAAAGTTCTGTTGTGCTCTGGTCTGGGCAACTCGGAGGCTTAGGCAATATGTGCTGTATCATACGACGTGGCTGATTTCGAAGCTAGACCCAATAAAGTACATGATGGAGTCGCCTGCACTCTCAGGAAGAATGGCACGATGGCAGATCCTACTATCAGAGTATGACATCGTATACGTAAGCCAGAAATCGATTAAAGGGAGCGCAATAGCTGATTTCTTAGTAACTCGGACAACTGAGGAGTACGAGCCATTGAGATTTGACTTCCCAGACGAAGACTTGATATGCGTTACGGAAAAAGAATGTGAATTGTCAAAAGAGAAATCATGGAAGATGAGTTTTGATGGCGCGTCAAACGCGTTGGGGCACGGGATTGGAGCAGTCTTAGTGTCACCAGAAGGGTATCATTACCCCTTTACTGCCAGATTAAATTTCTTCAGTACCAACAACATAGTAGAATATGAGGCTTGCATCATGGGACTTCGCGCAGCTATCGAGCAGAACGTTAAGGTCTTGGCAGTCTCCGGGGACTCGGCATTGGTAATTTACCAAATCCGTGGAGATTGGGAAGTAAGAGACTCAAAATTGATTAAATATCGTGATCTTGTCGCGGAATTGGTTGAAGAATTCGAAGAAGTGACCTTTAATTATTTCCCACGAGAGGAAAACCAGTTGGCTGACGCCCTGGCCACCTTAGCTTCAATGTTTAAAGCAAACCGGGAAACAGAAATAATGCCTCTCCAGATGAGCATATACGAGGCCCCTGCGCATTGCTTTAGCATTGACAACGAGGCAGACGGGCAACCATGGTTCCATGATATCCTAGAATATGTCAAGAATCAAAGATATCCCGAGCAAGCAAACGAAAACGATAAAAGAACGATCAGGAGATTGGCAGCGGGATTCGTTCTCGATAGGGACATCCTATACAAAAGAGGGAAAGATCAAGTCCTCCTGAGATGTGTGGATACTGTTGAAGCTAGAAAGATACTCGAAGAGGTCCATGAAGGAGTTTGTGGAACGCACGCCAATGGCTTCACTATGGCCAGGCAAATTATGAGACTCGGTTATTACTGGTTGACAATGGAAAGCGATTGCATTAGTTACGCACGAAAGTGTCACAAATGTCAAGTTTATGGCGATAAAATTCATGCAGCACATTCACCCCTTCATGTCATGTCTTCCCCGTGGCCCTTTTCTATGTGGGGCATGGATGTTATAGGGCCAATCTCCCCGAAAGCTTCTAATGGACATCGATTCATTTTTGTGGTCATAGACTACTTCACAAAATGGATAGAGGCCGCTTCGTTTGCTAATGTGACAAGGACAGCAGTGTGCAGATTCTTAAAAAAGGAGATCATATGTCGATATGGCTTGCCAGAAAGAATTATTTCAGACAATGCTTTGAATCTGAACAACAAAATGATGGAGGAAGTGTGCGAGCAATTTCAAATAAAGCATCATAATTCCTCACCCTATCGTCCAAAGATGAACGGAGCAGTAGAAGCCGCTAACAAGAATATCAAGAAGATCATTGGGAAGATGACTGAGACGTATAAAGATTGGCACGAGAAACTACCATTCGCTCTATACGCGTATCGCACGTGTGTGCGTACCTCTACGGGGGCAACTCCTTTCTCTCTAGTCTATGGAATGGAAGCTGTGCTGCCCATTGAGGTGGAAATCCCCTCCCTGCGAATCTTAATGGAGTCAAAGCTAGAAGAATCTGAATGGGTTCAGGCTCGATATGACCAACTGAATCTGATTGAAGAAAAACGCTTGAAAGCAATTTGTCACGGACAGATGTACCAAAGGAGAATGGTCGCAGCCCATAACAAGAAGGTGCGTCCAAGAGAATTTCGTGAAGGAGAACTCGTGTTGAGGAAGATTCTCCCTATACAAAAGGACTTTCGAGGAAAATGGGCACCGAATTGGGAAGGACCATACGTCGTAAAGAGAGCTTTCTCAGGTGGAGCTTTGATCCTCACTGAAATGGATGGGAAGGAGTTACCAAATCCAGTGAACTCAGATGCCGTGAAGAAATATTACGCCTAAAAAAAAAAAACCGAATAGGCATCCTGATAAACGGAGAAGGCTTAGGATGAAAACCCGAAGGGGCATCCTAAGGAAGCAATCTGGTCCTAGAAGGCGGAAATGGGTTGAACAAAGAGTCAAACGGCGAGATCATAGTACTGAAGCGGACTCTGAAGCTCAAGAATCTTCTACACGAAAAGTCTTGCTCGCAAAGATTCAGGATGAAGAAACATGGAGAGGTTCATACGTCAGATATCTAGAGCACTTACTACAACTAAACTTGTTTTCCTTTTATAATGCTTTCTTAATCGAGTCATTCCTTGTCAATTTTCTTGCTGTTTTTGAAATAAATATAGATACGAGGAACACCTTTCATGCCTACTTTGCCATTTTCATGCATTTTATTCATGATTCATTTTGGAGATAAATAGTAAAACTACACACTCTAAACAAAAAGAATATGGAGCATTACCTGGATGAGAATTGGGTAAATACAGAGCTTCAAAGCAAGGACAAATTTCAACAGAGAAACACGAATTACTCGTATAACCCGAGGGCGGGTATCAAGCCTGAGGAAAGTCAAGAGTCGAAGCAGTGAATGCAGGCCATCATGAGAGCCGTAACAAGAAGAGATATATGACAAACAAGCCCAAGACACATGGCATAATCATGTAGGCATTTAGGACAAACACATGCATATCATGACATCATCACACATGACACATACAGGTATGCCAGAAATCTTGACGATGATTGCGCCAAACCAAGGAGAAAGAAGACATCCGAGTTCACCAGATGATATATTTTGAGATTCCAGTTGAAAATATCAACTCATATCAGAGAGAAGTGGTTGAGCCTCGGGTCACTCCCTGAGGTGTGTTTTAATTTCTTTTCAAAATATCAACTCATATCAGAGAGAAGTGAGTTGAGCCTCGGGTCACACCCTGAGGTGTCTTTTAATTTCTTTTCAAAATATCAACTCATATCAGAGAGAAGTGAGTTGAGCCTCGGGTCACACCCTGAGGTGTCTTTTAATTTCTTTTCAAAATATCAACTCATATCAGAGAGAAGTGGGTTGAGCCTCGGGTCACACCCTGAGGTGTCGTTTATTTTCTTTTCAAAATATCAACTCGTATCAGAGAGAAGTGAGTTGAGCCTCGGGTCACACCCTGAGGTGTCTTTTAATTTCTTTTCAAAATATCAACTCATATCAGAGAGAAGTGAGTTGAGCCTCGGGTCACACCCTGAGGTGTCTTTTAATTTCTTTTCAAAATATCAACTCATATCAGAGAGAAGTGGGTTGAGCCTCGGGTCACACCCTGAGGTGTCGTTTATTTCTTTTCAAAATATCAACTCGTATCAGAGAGAAGTGAGTTGAGCCTCGGGTCACACCCTGAGGTGTCTTTTAATTTCTTTCAAAATATCAACTCATATCAGAGAGAAGTGAGTTGAGCCTCGGGTCACACCCTGAGGTGCCTTTTAATTTCTTTTCAAAATATCAACTCATATCAGAGAGAGGTGAGTTGAGCCTCGGGTCACTCCCTGAGGTGTCTTTTAATTTCTTTTCAAAATATCAACTCATATCAGAGAGAGGTGAGTTGAGCCTCGGGTCACTCTTTGAGGTGTCTTTTAATTCCCTTTCGAAATATCAACTCATATCAGAGAGGTGAGTTGAGCCTCGGGCCACACCCTGAGGTATTTTTATTTTCTGTTTGTCTTTCAAAAATTAGTTCATATTACGAGAGGCCGAAGTATTTTCAATTTCTATTTCTCAAATTTCTATCTTAAAAAAAAAAACTCATGAGAGTGTGGTTGAGCCTCGGGGCACACGCGGAGGTACCTACAAATGGAAGACTGAAGTCGCCTTGAGCAAGTCGGACGAAGAAGTTCCAGTGGACAAAGAAGATTGAACAAGAGCAAGATGAAGCTATAGGCTATATCTCTCAGAAGTAGCAGTGGAGTAGAATGAAGATCGAAGTTTCCCCAAAGAGGGTAATGAAGTAGTTTGAAAAGTTCGGATTTATTTCCTCGAAGTCCCGATGGAGGAGATCAAAGCCCTGAAATCACATCGAAGCCGATCAAGGCACTAGCCACTGTGCCCTTGAAGAAGCAATGGAATAGGAAACTTTATCTCCCCGAAGATTTAACGAAACGGTGAAGAAGATCAAAGCCTTGAAATCACATCGAAGCCAACCGAGGTGCTAGTTACGGTACCCTTGAAGAGGCAATCCCCCTGAAGATATAACGAAACAGTGTAGCGAATCATAGCAACGAGTTACAGTGGAGCTTGAAGCTATTTGAAGAAGACAAGGCTCGGCCAAGACCGGGCAAAATTGGTTCTTCTATTGTCTTTGCTCTATTATCGTTTCACGACAATGAACAAAGAGGGGCAGCTGTAAGCACCAATTTTTGGCCCGGGTTTCTTAACCCAGGGCCCAAAACCAAACAACTAAAAAATGAGCCCAAATGAACTGACCTAACATTAAGCCCAACTACGACCAATTCCCTAACCCTATTTTGACCCAATACATCAAGATCCATTCAGAATAATGTAGGGTTTTGGAAACCCTAAAGTAACCAGCGCCGCATGCCCCTCCACTCGTCCCCTGGTGCGCCGCAACTCGCAGCACCCACGAGCGCACCACTGTTGACCACCTCTCCCTGTTTTCGGCCACCAAGCACGCCTACAAAACAAGACAAACTATAATGGGCAGAAAAAGAAGAAGACAGGATACTTTATTTTTGCTTTCTTTTATCATTTCAATCGGCTATAAAGCCTAAAAAAGAAAACTGTAAAG
>CM016614.1:32994070-33189195 GCA_005393395.2 Gossypium australe
TTTTTTATTATTATTACTATTATTTTATTATTATTATATTATTATCATATTCATACATATTTCGTATTATTACTATTTTATTATTACTATACTATTTATTATATTATTATTACTATTATGTCATACATATTTCGTATTATTATTACTATTTTTTATTACTTACTTTTATTTATTATTTATTATTATTATTATTATTATTATTTATTATTATTATAATATTGTTATGTTGCACATATTTTATACTATTTATTATATTTTATTGTGGTATCATTACTATTTATTATTATCATCATTATTATTATTATTAGTATTATTAGCATATTGTTATGTTGCACATATTTATACTATTATTATTATTATTTATTGTGGTCATTACTATTATTATTATCATCATCATTATTATATTATTATTATTATTATTATTAGTATTATTATTTATCATATTTGCTACACTACTATTATTATTGTATATATCGTTGCCACTATCATTACTAATATTTTTTATTTTATTTATCGTTATTATTTTCCTTTTTACTTTTGTTTCATTTATTGCATCTCCTCATTATCATGTTTTGCTAATTTCTCGCTTTCGTCGTTTCGTCGCAATCCGATATTCCATCTTTATTATTTTTTTTTCATTCCTAAAAAATGAGTTTTCACAAAGGTAATATTCATGAGTTTGGGAATTCGAAACTTTGTGCCCAATCGTGCTAGGTGTGATTTTTTGTTTGACCGAACAAATGGATATCCTTTCAAATTTTGTTTCAATTCTCAAATAAGGTGATATTTTGTGCGTTTGGAAGTTCGAAAAGATCATGCTCAATCGTCGCTGGGTGTGTTTTCTTTCTTTCGCATGACCGAGTGAGCAAATACCCTTTTCAAAATTTCAAAAATGTGTGCTTGGAGAATTTTGGAGATGATCTTGAATTCAAGGACTTAGATTGTCGTGTCCAATCGTGCTGGATGTGAAACTCTATTCCTTCGAAACAAGGGAAACTCGATATTCAATCAAGTTGTTAAAAAAAAAAAATAGAATGAAATTTCAAAATCTTTTCAGACTTTTAGACATTAGGACATTGATTAATCAATTTGGTACCAATTTTGGGCGTTGCGAGGGTGCTAATCCTTCCTCACGTAACCGACTCCCTCCCGAACCTATTTTCTTGAATATCCGTAGACCTAAAAACACGGTTTTAGTAAATCAATGTTTTATTAAAACAAGGTGATCCGATCACACCTAATAAAAGGTCGGTGGCGACTCCCGTTTTATCCATTTTTAAAACCCAAGTTCGATTCCCGTTTTTGTCAAAAAAATGGTTACGACGCTTGGCGACTCCACTGGGGACTTCATTCGAGAGTTAGGCCGTAAATTGATTATTTTTTGTCCTTTGTCAAAATTCGGAAAATTATTTTGAAAAATCATGTTTCTTTTGACGCATCTGTTGGTACTATGATTGTAATATTGTCGAGTCTCCTAGGATGTCTCTGCATTCATCTTTGCATGACCGTTGTGTCACACCCTTAAGTGGGAGCGAGAAGCTATGCCTTCGTGAGGTTTTCACCTCCGCATGGGCTCGGGACCGCTTCCGGAATATCCGTACCTATGGTTTCATGAGGGTTTTCACCTCCGCATGGCCATAGGGAAATGTATCCCCGAACTGAACTCGATCTGTATGAGCCTATAATGGGTGAGGATTGAATCTGCTGGTTCGGGTACCTCTCTTTAGAACTAAACCACATGTAGAGAAACAGGAACCCATCTTGGACAGAACCGCGCTAAACAAGTAGTCACCCCAATAAGTGTTTGCTTATTTCTCTTATACTAATTTTTTTTCCCCTTTATCTTCTCTTGCATTAACATTTTCTCTTGTTTTGATTGCATTGCATGTCATATTCATATTAAAAGGTGTCGATCTCCGTTCGGTTACTAAGATAGAAGCTTGTTATGGGGGTGGATTCCTTGATAAAGTAGAGGATAACGCGGCCGTGCGTATATGGTCAGAGAGATACAACTCGAGAAAGGGGATAGTCTAGCCGAGGGATGTACATCAGAGTTAGGAGACTTTACTCACATCAGTATGACACAGAATGAGTTACAAGAATTAAAAGATATGTGGGCTCATTGGGATGAGGGGACTAAGCAGCTTTTCTACCTTAATTATGGCGATCTACCCTATTTGCTTGACATCAGAGTGGACAAACACTTGTTTCGAGCCATAACCTAATATTGGAATCCCGCATATAGCTGCTTCACATTCGGGAAGGTGGATTTGGTACCTACCATAGAAGAATACACGGCTTTACTGCGTAATCGAAGGGCTCAGGTCGATAAAGTCTACTTTAGGGCCGGCAATGCACCAACTTGGTAAAGAAACTGATGAACATCACTGGAATGAGTGAACAATGGGTCGTGGCACGTGTTCAGCAAAAGGTGAAGGGAAATGCATTCCATGGGTAAACTTAAGGGACTTGATATTGACACATCCCGATGCCAAGAGGAAGGTTGACATCTTCGCTTTAAGTATCTATGGCCTAGTAATTTTCCCGAGAGCTTTGAGGCATGTGGACGAAGCAGTTGTTGACTTATTCGATCGTCTTGACAAAGGAGTTACGCCAATACCAGCCATTCTTGCCAAACGTTCAGATCTTTAAATGCGTGCCGGAGAGCTGGCGAGGGTAGATTCATGGGATGTGCGCAATTATTGCTAGTTTGGTTCCATAGCCATTTCTGGAAAATGGATAGAGCTTCTTGTCGAGTTCACTATGAAAATTATTCCCCATTAAAGGAGTTGGCGGATAAGCCCAAGAGAGATGACATATCAGAGGAAAATTGGATCGCACTCCTTCAAAATTTCCAAGAAAAGGACATTGAATGGAGAGCCCCTTGGTTTGTTCCCGATGAAATTATCTACCGTTGTGGGAGTTATGATTGGGTTCCTCTGCTAGGAATTTGGGGAGCCATTGGGTATGCTCCTTTGCTTGTGCTAAGGCAATACTACTCAAGACAGTTTATACCAACGACTTACGGCCTAGCTCAGTTTGAGTTTTCGTATAAAGGGAATAATTCCAAGAAGAAGGTTCGGGAGATCGCCGATGCTTGGAAACAAGTTTGCCGGATGAAAAGAATTGCTGTAGGTCCAATGGTAACCCTCGAGTATAATGTCTGGCGGAGTAAGAGAATAAACGATAACGTCCCTGAACCGACACACGATGATACTCAACCGATAGAGAAATACTTACAAGTAATCCCTTCCGAGACGGAGATTATGAAGCAAGATTTTGAAAATAAAAATTCAGAGTTGAAAAAGAGGATAGAGCAACTAGAAGAAGAAAAGATGTATTTGATGTTGGATATGGATGTCCAAAGTTCGGAGGTTGAGAGATTGAAGAAAGGAAAGAGAAAGGCCGAAGAAGATCTGGAGGGCTTGAAGGATTATAAAAAGCTGCGTCTGTCAATGAGGACTGCCGGATTGGGTAAAACTTCAGAACAATGGCGTCAAGAAATTCGAGAAGAGAAAGCCAAGGTTGATCAGTGGAGAAAAAAATTCCAAGAGGTTCAAGCACAAAGAGATGTTCTAAAGAAGACTGCAAGTGAGAACCGAAGGGAGAATGAGACACTGAAAGCTCGATTAATAGAGCAAGAAAAGACGTTTGACCAAAGACACGACTCTACGGTGAAGCTAAAATCAAGCCTAAACCAGATCGAAGAGTTAAAAGGGAAATTAGTAGAGCTCAAATGGCACTAGAGAATAGTGAGTTCCGGTTCCAACAATCTCAGAATCAGGTCAAAGAAAGGGATTACGTCATGGGAAGCAGTAACACAGATACGAGAAGTGGCTGAACATCTACAATCTTTAGCGGTCCAAGCCGACGTATTAAGTATACTGTATGAATCAAAGTCAGACCGGGGTCGAGAGTTAGCCTCACTCCTCGAGAAAATTAAAATTCTAGGCATAAGGGCTAGGTCGCTTATATGACTCAATTTTATGTAAAAGATTTTGTTTCTTAAACAAGCTTTCTATAAGAAATTGAATGAGAATCGACACCTTTTGCATTCATTTCACGCATTTGCATTCCATCCATCGGCATACATCACACCATTTGCATCAAAAGGAGTCTAATTGGTTAAAAACGTGACAGAGTTACCCTGGAAACCGACGAGGATCAACCTATCATACATTACTACAACACTCGTCGTAGGGCAAAAGCAATGGACCAAAGATACGAACAATTCCAGAAGGACATGGAAGACCAGATGAAGAAGTTTCAGCAAGAATTGAAAGACCAGATGGCAGAGGCTCAAAAGGATATGGTGGCCCAAATGACTCAAATAATGAATGGGATAACAAACAAAGGAAAAGACCCTACAACTAGTACCAGGAAAGAGAGCGAAGGCCATCCCCCAGGATTTACTCCACCCCATGGAGTCTGGCCTCAAAAGGAATTTACAGGCCTAGAACACCTACCTGTACCTCCACTTGCCCATCTAGGGCAAGGAGTATTTGCATCAAGTCACGGAACTAACCCAGCTGACCCTATTGTCCCAGATTTGGATGATCCTATAGAACTAGCTAAGTTAAGAATGAAGGATCAGGGTGCTCAAGACAAGTTTAAAGATCTGGAAGAAAGACTCAGGGCGGTAGAGGGCACTAGAGCCTCTTCCGCAATGAGCGTCAAAAAGCTCAGTTTGGTTCCTGGTCTGGTCTTGCCCCCAAAATTTAAAGCACCAGACTTTGAGAAATACGATGGAACAAGGTGCCCAAAGGTGCATCTCATCATGTTTTGTCGGAAAATGGCTGGCTATGAGGATGAAGACAAGTTGCTGATACACTGCTTTCAAGAAAGCTTGATAGGGTCAGCTCTCCGGTGGTATAATCAGCTCGGTAGAGAAAGGATCAGATCATGGGATGATTTAGCTACAGCATTCTGTGAACAATATATGCACGTCTCTAACATAGCACCTGATCGACTCACGCTACAGATGATGGAGAAGAAGCCGTCAGAAACCTTCAGACAATATGCTCAAAGGTGGAGGGACGTCTCAGTTCAAGTAGAACCCCCACTGACTAAAACTGAGATCACAGTTCTCTTTATCAACACTTTAAGAGCACCGTTCTATGACAAACTAGTAGGAAGTGCTACGAAAGACTTTCGCGGATGTCGTAATATCCGGAGAACTCATTGAAAATGGCATCAAGAACGGAAGGATGGAAGGGTCTGAAAGCTCGAAAAGGCCAGTAAAGAAGAAAGAGCATGAAGCCTACATGGTAGGGACTGGAAATCACTACACTCCTAATCCATACCCTATCCAACCTCGACCTCAATTCCGCCCAACTCCAAACCTCTACTTTCCTCCTCAGAACCTCTATTATCAAACCCCTCCTCCTTATCCCGTCTATACCGCCGATGCCCAAAGACCACTCACCATATTCTCACCAAACACCATGACCGCGCCGAGCCAACCCAAAAGTGAACCAAGGCCACGAGACCCAACCCCGAAAAGCCTCAGTTTGCCCCTATTCCCATGACATACGGGAACTGTGCCCAAAGTTGCTAGAGAAACAACTAATAGCACCACATTACATAGCACCTTTGAAACCTCCCTACCCTAAATGGTACGATCCTAATGCTAGCTGCATGTACCATGCTGGAAACCGGGGGCATTCCACGGATAATTGCCTAGCCTTTAAAAGAAAGTTCAAAGCCTGATCGATGCGGGCATTCTACGATTTGATGGGGCCAATAATTGGCCAGAAATCCGCTCCCTAACCATACTGAGGGGAACGTGAGTGTGGTGACAAAGGAAGATGGCCGGCGAGCTAAAAGTCGTGTCTCTGAAATAAAGACGCCATTGGGGAAAATATGGAAATAATGATGAAAAAGGGTTTGCTTGGTCCGCTTGACAAAAGTTCCAAGGAGGAAGATACAGAAGGTCAAAATTTTTGTGTCTTTCATGACATAGAAGGGCACCGTATCCAATCTTGTGAGGAATTTAAAGAATTGCTTCAAGATATGATGAACAATAAGGAGCTTGAGGTCTATGATAAAAAGGAAGAGATCATCGAAAAAGATGTATGTGCATCCGAAGATCAATTATCATCAGGACCCCCTTATAGTGCTGACCGACCTTTGATAATCTACTACGAGGCAAAAAGGGAAGAGGTAAAACCGAAGATGATAATCAAAATGCCTTCTCCCTTCCCTTACAAGGACAGCAAGGCGGTGCCATGGAAGTATGATGTCGACATCCATGCCCGAAGCTACTACTAGTGATATTAGCGAGGTGGGGCATTTCACCCGTAGCGGGAGATGTTATTCTCCCAAGATGGTCAACCGAAAAAGAAAGTCGTAAACGCGAGTCAAAAGGGGAAAGCGCCAATGCATGAAGCCGAGGCTGAGGTTGAAGTACAATCTGGACAAGAATCTAAAAGGCCCGTGAGTGAGGACGAAGCACATGAATTTTTGAGGTTTATCAAGCACAGCGAGTATAACGTCGTGGAGCAATTGAACAAGCAACCAGCAAAGATCTCAGTGTTATCTCTACTGTTAAACTCAGAACCACACCGAAACGCTCTATTAAGTGTGTTAAACCAAGCATATGTACCGAGTAATGTACCCGTGGAAAAACTTGATAGGTGGGCAAACAACCTAACGCAGATAATTTCATCTCCTTCAGCGATGATGAAATACCACCAAATGGAAGGGGCTCCGTCAAGGCACTACATATCACGGCCTATTGCAAGGGTTACATACCAAGTGTGCTCATTGATAACGGGTCTGCGCTTAACGTCATGCCTTTAGCACACTATCCAGAATGCCGGTGGATATGTCTTATTTGAGGTCTTGTCACTCCACAGTCAGAGCGTTTGATGGGACGCGATGAGAGGTCATGGGAAAGATCGAGATCCCTCTAGAAGTGGGGCCATGCACATACAATATTGAATTCCAGGTCATGGACATTGCACCTTCATATAACTGCCTCCTAGGGAGACCTTGGATCCATTCAGCTGGGGCAGTCCCTTCATCTCTCCACCAGAAAGTAAAGTTTGTCATGGATAATCGCTTGATCACCGTTGCTGGCGAGGAAGACATCATTGCGGCTATCTCTCCGATGGAAACAAAGACGCAATAGAATGTTCCTTCCGCTCCTTCGAATTCATCAATGCTACTTTTGTCGCTGAAGGAAGTAAAACTCCCATGCCCAAGTTGTCAAAAAATACCAGGATGGGAATCAAGCTAACGGTTGGAAAAGGAGCCCGAGCAAGGAAAGGCTTAGGGAAATACCAGCAAGGGATGGCTAGAGCGCTAAAACCAGTACCCCACAAGGCTCGATACGGCTTAGGATTTAAGCCCGACGTGCAGCAAAGAAAGAAACAGTTACAAAGAGAGCAAGAAAAGAGGATCGCAAGAGTCACAGGTCGGGAATTGGAGTGGGAACCCATAACATATCCGCCTTTGTCGAAAACATTTACCTCGGCTGGAATCATATTCCCGGGAGAGGATGATCCACAGAGTATGGTGTCATGGGTAGAAAAGGGTCTACAGGATTTCAGCATAAATGTCATTGGCAAAGGGAATAATGCAATGGAAGGCGTCTCAGCGATACGCCCTTGCCCCCCGGGATTCACTCCTAACAATTGGACTGCTGAGGACCTTCTCGTGATTTCCAAGCCTCCTCTAAAGTAATGCTCAATGTTGGCTTTTTGTATGCCCCTAAGCTGTGGGGAAATCCGTTATGAGAGTTCATTTTGTCTATCTAGCTTTTAAATGAAACATGAATAAAGATGCATTTTGTCGTGTTCTTTTCATTCTCATCGGTTCCATATTTATTTCTTTCTACCCCATATCATCATATCACGTTCATAGGATCCGATACCTTGATGTCCCTCTATAGTTTTCTTTTTCGTTTACTTTTCAGGTGCTCAGATATCGACGACGCGAAAATCCTGTTGCGAGTCCTAAAATCGACTTCGAGAAGGCTATTTGTGTAGGAGAATTCGAGGCTGAAGAAGATGCCGAAGACTATACTTCTTCCCCAGACCTACTAAAAATGGTAGAACAAGAGGATAAACAAATTCTGCCCTATCAAGAATCGGTCGAGATAGTGAATTTAGGAAATGAAGAAAAGAAACAAGAGGTAAAAGTCGGGACCTCCATGTCTGAAGACACCAAACATGATCTAATCACCTTGCTTCATGAGTACAAAGACGTGTTCGCATGGTCGTATCAAGATATGCCAGGTTTGAATGAAGATATAGCAGTCCATAGACTCCCACTGAAATCTGAATGCAAGCCTATCCAACAGAAGTTAAGGCGGATGAGGCCAGAAATGCTATTAAAGATAAAGGAAGAAGTAAAGAAACAATTTGATGCTGGATTCCTGCAAGTCTCTAGATATCCGGAATGGGTAGCTAATATAGTCCCAGTACCGAAGAAAGATGGCAAAGTACGAATGTGTGTGGATTACCGTGATTTGAATCGAGCCAGCCCTAAAGATAATTTCCCGCTGCCGCACATTGATACATTGGTAGATAACACGGCGAAGAGTTCGTTTTTCTCCTTCATGGACGGATTTTCGGGCTATAATCAAATCAAGATGGCTCCCGAAGACATGGAGAAAACTACGTTCACGACGATGTGGGGAACATTCTGCTACAAAGTGATGCCGTTCGGTCTAAAGAATGCCGGGGCAACATATCAAAGAGCCATGGTAACGTTGTTTCACGACATGATGCACAAGGAAATAGAAGTCTATGTCGACGATATGATCGCCAAATCTCGAGGAGAAAGAGAGCATGCTGAGAACCTCCGGAAGCTGTTCGAAAGACTGAGAAAATTCCAACTAAAGCTTAATCCCCCAAATGTACCTTTGGGGCTACCTCGGGAAAATTATTGGGATTCATCGTCAGCGAGAAAGGTATCGAGGTTGATCCGATAAAATAAAGGCCATACAAGAACTACCGCCGCCACACAAAAAAACAGAGGATTTCTAGGGAGACTGAATTACATTGCTCGGTTCATTGCTCAACTCACCAAGCAGTGTGATCCAATTTTTCGACTCCTTCGAAAACACAATTCTAGAGAATGGGACAAGGAATGCCAAGAGGCTTTTGACAAGATAAAGCAGTATTTATCTAGTCCTCCGGTGCTAGTACCACCAACCCCCGGAAAGCCACTAATACTATATCTGACTGTGTCCGAAAACTCAATGGGTTGCGTCTTGGGGCAACATGATGAGTCTGGAAAAAGAGAACAGGCGATCTATTATCTCAGTAAGAAATTCACGGAGTGTGAGACAAGATATCCGACAATCGAAAAGTTCTGTTGTGCTCTGGTCTGGGCAACTCGGAGGCTTAGGCAATATGTGCTGTACCATACGACGTGGCTGATTTCGAAGCTAGACCCAATAAAGTACATGATGGAGTCGCCTGCACTCTCAAGAAGAATGGCACGACGGCAGATCCTACTATCAGAGTATGACATCGTATACGTAAGCCAGAAATCGATTAAAGGGAGCGCAATAGCTGATTTCTTAGTAACTCGGACAACTGAGGAGTACGAGCCATTGAGATTTGACTTCCCAGACGAAGACTTGATATGCGTTACGGAAAAAGAATGTGAATTGTCAAAAGAGAAATCATGGAAGATGAGTTTTGATGGCGCGTCAAACGCGTTGGGGCACGGGATTGGAGCAGTCTTAGTGTCACCAGAAGGGTATCATTACCCCTTTACTGCCAGATTAATTTCTTCAGTACCAACAACATAGTAGAATATGAGGCTTGCATCATGGGACTTCGCGCAGCTATCGAGCAGAACGTTAAGGTCTTGGCAGTCTCCGGGGACTCGGCATTGGTAATTTACCAAATCCGTGGAGATTGGGAAGTAAGAGACTCAAAATTGATTAAATATCGTGATCTTGTCGCGGAATTGGTTGAAGAATTCGAAGAAGTGACCTTTAATTATTTCCCACGAGAGGAAAACCAGTTGGCTGACGCCCTGGCCACCTTAGCTTCAATGTTTAAAGCAAACCGGGAAACAGAAATAATGCCTCTCCAGATGAGCATATACGAGGCCCCTGCGCATTGCTTTAGCATTGACAACGAGGCAGACGGGCAACCATGGTTCCATGATATCCTAGAATATGTCAAGAATCAAAGATATCCCGAGTAAGCAAACGAAAACGAAAAGAACGATCAGGAGATTGGCAGCGGGATTCGTTCTCGATAGGGACATCCTATACAAAAGAGGGAAAGATCAAGTCCTCCTGAGATGTGTGGATACTGTTGAAGCTAGAAAGATACTCGAAGAGGTCCATGAAGGAGTTTGTGGAACGCACGCCAATGGCTTCACTATGGCCAGGCAAATTATGAGACTCGGTTATTACTGGTTGACAATGGAAAGCGATTGCATTAGTTACGCACGAAAGTGTCACAAATGTCAAGTTTATGGCGATAAAATTCATGCAGCACATTCACCCCTTCATGTCATGTCTTCCCCGTGGCCCTTTTCTATGTGGGGCATGGATGTTATAGGGCCAATCTCCCCGAAAGCTTCTAATGGACATCGATTCATTTTTGTGGTCATAGACTACTTCACAAAATGGATAGAGGCCGCTTCGTTTGCTAATGTGACAAGGACAACAGTGTGCAGATTCTTAAAAAAGGAGATCATATGTCGATATGGCTTACCAGAAAGAATTATTTCAGACAATGCTTTGAATCTGAACAACAAAATGATGGAGGAAGTGTGCGAGCAATTTCAAATAAAGCATCATAATTCCTCACCCTATCGTCCAAAGATGAACGGAGCAGTAGAAGCCGCTAACAAGAATATCAAGAAGATCATTGGGAAGATGACTGAGACGTATAAAGATTGGCACGAGAAACTACCATTCGCTCTATACGCGTATCGCACGTGTGTGCGTACCTCTACGGGGGCAACTCCTTTCTCTCTAGTCTATGGAATGGAAGCTGTGCTGCCCATTGAGGTGGAAATCCCCTCCCTGCGAATCTTAATGGAGTCAAAGCTAGAAGAATCTGAATGGGTTCAGGCTCGATATGACCAACTGAATCTGATTGAAGAAAAACGCTTGAAAGCAATTTGTCACGGACAGATGTACCAAAGGAGAATGGTCGCAGCCCATAACAAGAAGGTGCGTCCAAGAGAATTTCGTGAAGGAGAACTCGTGTTGAGGAAGATTCTCCCTATACAAAAGGACTTTCGAGGAAAATGGGCACCGAATTGGGAAGGACCATACGTCGTAAAGAGAGCTTTCTCAGGTGGAGCTTTGATCCTCACTGAAATGGATGGGAAGGAGTTACCAAATCCAGTGAACTCAGATGCCGTGAAGAAATATTACGCCTAAAAAAAAAAAAAACCGAATAGGCATCCTGATAAACGGAGAAGGCTTAGGATGAAAACCCGAAGGGGCATCCTAAGGAAGCAATCTGGTCCTAGAAGGCGGAAATGGGTTGAACAAAGAGTCAAACGGCGAGATCATAGTACTGAAGCGGACTCTGAAGCTCAAGAATCTTCTACACGAAAAGTCTTGCTCGCAAAGATTCAGGATGAAGAAACATGGAGAGGTTCACACGTCAGATATCTAGAGCACTTACTACAACTAAACTTGTTTTCCTTTTATAATGCTTTCTTAATCGAGTCATTCCTTGTCAATTTTCTTGCTGTTTTTGAAATAAATATAGATACGAGGAACACCTTTCATGCCTACTTTGCCATTTTCATGCATTTTATTCATGATTCATTTTGGAGATAAATAGTAAAACTACACACTCTAAACAAAAAGAATATGGAGCATTACCTGGATGAGAATTGGGTAAATACAAGAGCTTCAAAGCAAGGACAAATTTCAACAGAGAAACACGAATTACTCGTATAACCCGAGGGCGGGTATCAAGCCTGAGGAAAGTCAAGAGTCGAAGCAGTGAATGCAGGCCATCATGAGAGCCGTAACAAGAAGAGATATATGACAAACAAGCCCAAGACACATGGCATAATCATGTAGGCATTTAGGACAAACACATGCATATCATGACATCATCACACATGACACATACAGGTATGCCAGAAATCTTGACGATGATTGCGCCAAACCAAGGAGAAAGAAGACATCCGAGTTTCACCAGATGATATATTTTGAGATTCCAGTTGAAAATATCAACTCATATCAGAGAGAAGTGGGTTGAGCCTCGGGTCACTCCCTGAGGTGTGTTTTAATTTCTTTTCAAAATATCAACTCATATCAGAGAGAAGTGAGTTGAGCCTCGGGTCACACCCTGAGGTGTCTTTTAATTTCTTTTCAAAATATCAACTCATATCAGAGAGAAGTGAGTTGAGCCTCGGGTCACACCCTGAGGTGTCTTTAATTTCTTTTCAAAATCAACTCATATCAGAGAGAAGTGGGTTGAGCCTCGGGTCACACCCTGAGGTGTCGTTTATTTTTCTTTTCAAAATATCAACTCGTATCAGAGAGAAGTGAGTTGAGCCTCGGGTCACACCCTGAGGTGTCTTTTAATTTCTTTTCAAAATCAACTCATATCAGAGAGAAGTGAGTTGAGCCTCGGGTCACACCCTGAGGTGTCTTTTAATTTCTTTTCAAAATATCAACTCATATCAGAGAGAAGTGGGTTGAGCCTCGGGTCACACCCTGAGGTGTCGTTTATTTTTCTTTTCAAAATATCAACTCGTATCAGAGAGAAGTGAGTTGAGCCTCGGGTCACACCCTGAGGTGTCTTTTAATTTCTTTCCAAAATATCAACTCATATCAGAGAGAAGTGAGTTGAGCCTCGGGTCACACCCTGAGGTGCCTTTTAATTTCTTTTCAAAATATCAACTCATATCAGAGAGGTGAGTTGAGCCTCGGGTCACTCCCTGAGGTGTCTTTTAATTTCTTTTCAAAATATCAACTCATATCAGAGAGAGGTGAGTTGAGCCTCGGGTCACTCTTTGAGGTGTCTTTTAATTCCCTTTCGAAATATCAACTCATATCAGAGAGGTGAGTTGAGCCTCGGGCCACACCCTGAGGTATTTTTATTTTCTGTTTGTCTTCAAAAATTAGTTCATATTACGAGAGGCCGAAGTATTTTCAATTTCTATTTCTCAAATTTCTATCTTAAAAAAAAAAACTCATGAGAGTGTGGTTGAGCCTCGGGGCACACGCGGAGGTACCTACAAATGGAAGACTGAAGTCGCCTTGAGCAAGTCGGACGAAGAAGTTCCAGTGGACAAAGAAGATTGAACAAGAGCAAGATGAAGCTATAGGCTATATCTCTCAGAAGTAGCAGTGGAGTAGAATGAAGATCGAAGTTTCCCCAAAGAGGGTAATGAAGTAGTTTGAAAAGTTCGGATTTATTTCCTCGAAGTCCCGATGGAGGAGATCAAAGCCCTGAAATCACATCGAAGCCGATCAAGGCACTAGCCACTGTGCCCTTGAAGAAGCAATGGAATAGGAAACTTTATCTCCCCGAAGATTTAACGAAACGGTGAAGAAGATCAAAGCCTTGAAATCACATCGAAGCCAACCGAGGTGCTAGTTACGGTACCCTTGAAGAGGCAATCCCCCTGAAGATATAACGAAACAGTGTAGCGAATCATAGCAACGAGTTACAGTGGAGCTTGAAGCTATTTGAAGAAGACAAGGCTCGGCCAAGACCGGGCAAAATTGGTTCTTCTATTGTCTTTGCTCTATTATCGTTTCACGACAATGAACAAAGAGGGGCAGCTGTAAGCACCAATTTTTGGCCCGGGTTTCTTAACCCAGGGCCCAAAACCAAACAACTAAAAAATGAGCCCAAATGAACTGACCTAACATTAAGCCCAACTACGACCAATTCCCTAACCCTATTTTGACCCAATACATCAAGATCCATTCAGAATAATGTAGGGTTTTGGAAACCCTAAAGTAACCAGCGCCGCATGCCCCTCCACTCGTCCCCTGGTGCGCCGCAACTCGCAGCACCCACGAGCGCACCACTGTTGACCACCTCTCCCTGTTTTCGGCCACCAAGCACGCCTACAAAACAAGACAAACTATAATGGGCAGAAAAAGAAGAAGACAGGATACTTTATTTTTGCTTTCTTTTATCATTTCAATCGGCTATAAAGCCTAAAAAAGAAAACTGTAAAGGATCTTTTTTTGGGGAATCAATCAGAAAATCAATAGAAAGCAGATTCAAATAAAAAAAAAGCAACAGATCCCGAACAATAAAAAAAAAACCGCAACGAAAATAAGAACAAAGCTTCCGAAGGTAATTTTGTTCATTTTGATTTCATTATTTTTTTTCGTTCGCAAGCATATACGTATTAAAGCATATAAAAAAAAAAAGAAAAAAGAAGAAAAACCCACCTTTTGCGAGCCGGCACGGCGGCGCCACGGTGGTCCCCCTCGCCGGACTTGGGGCCTGCAGAGAGAAAAGAGGGGCTTGGGAAAATTTTTTTTTTGAGAACAGGTTACAAATGATTTTTTTCAAGATTTATGGCCTTTTATACAAACACCAAACGACGTCGTTTTAGGCTAGGGGGATTAATCCCAAAACGGCGCCGTTTCTCAGCGACCCGCGCGAGCGACCCGACCCGGTCAGAGGGTCCGCGCGTTTTCGTTAAATGGGGAAATTGCTCCATTGGTCCTTCCACTTTTTCACACCAGCGCAATTAAGTTTTTTTTATTATTCGATTTTGACCCGATGATTTGGCAGAGTTTCGAATTTAGTCCTCTTTTCCGCGCATCGTTTCAGTGGGGGGTTTATTGTCGTTTTAGACCCTCCATTCGTTTCACGCTTTACAAATTAGTCCTTCCCCTCTCTTTTATTTCAAATCAACCCTAAAATCACGTTTTTTATCCAATTTGATCCTCTTTTTAGTATTTCATAATTATTATTATTTATTTTATTATTTATTATTATTACTATATTATTATTATTACTATTATTATTAGTTACTATTATTAGTATTATTAGCTACATATATATTACTATTGTTATTATCATCTTATTATTTGTCATATTATCATTATTATTATATTATTATTATTATCGCATTTACATATTATATTATATATCTCGTATTATTATCATTATTATTATTATTATTATTATTATTATTATATTATGTCATACATATTTCGTATTATTATTACTATTTTATTACTATACTATTTATTATTATTATTATTATTATTATTATTATTATATTATTATTATTATTATCATATTGTTATGTTGCACATATTTTATACTATTATTATTATTATTTTATTGTGGTATCATTACTATTATTATTATTATCATTATTATTATTATTATTACATATTTTATACTATTTTATATTATTATTTTATTGTGGTATCATTACTATTATTATTATCATCATCATATTATTATTATTATTATATTAGTATTATTATTATTATCATATTTGCTACACTACTATTATTATTGTATATATCGTTGCCACTATCATTACTAATATTTTTTTTATTTTTATTTATCGTTATTATTTTCCTTTTTACTTTTGTTTCATTATTGCATCTCCTCATTTATCATGTTTTGCTAATTTTCTCGCTTTCGTCGTTTCGTCGCAATCCGATATTCCATCTTTTATTATTTTTTTTTAATTCCTAAAAAATGAGTTTTCACAAAGGTAATATTCATGAGTTTGGGAATTCGAAACTTTGTGCCCAATCGTGCTGGGTGTGATTTTTTTGTTTGACCGAACAAATGGATATCCTTTCAAATTTTGTTTCAATTCTCAAATAAGGTGATATTTGTGCGTTTGGAAGTTCGAAAAGATCATGCTCAATCGTGCTGGGTGTGTTTTCTTTCGCATGACCGAGTGAGCAAATACCCTTTTCAAAATTTCAAAAAATGTGTGCTTGGAGAATTTTGGAGATGATCTTGAATTCAAGGACTTAGATTGTCGTGTCCAATCGTGCTGGATGTGAAACTCTATTCCTTCGAAACAAGGGAAACTCGATATTCAATCAAGTTGTTAAAATAAAAAAATAGAATGAAATTTCAAAATCTTTTCAGACTTTTAGACATTAGGACATTGATTAATCAATTTGGTACCAATTTTGGGCGTTGCGAGGGTGCTAATCCTTCCTCACACGTAACCGACTCCCGAACCTATTTTCTTGAATATCCGTAGACCTAAAAACACGGTTTTAGTAAATGAAATGTTTTATTAAAACAAGGTGATCCGATCACACCTAATAAAAGGTCGGTGGCGACTCCCGTTTTATCCATTTTTAAAACCCAAGTTCGATTCCCGTTTTTGTCAAAAAAATGGTTACGACAGGTCTCTCTACTAGCTCGTTAAAACCGGAAATGAATTGCGTGTTAGAATAAAAATGACTGAAATGAATAAGAAAAGAGAAATGAGAAATATTTAGGAATAATTATGATTTTCTCCGAAATGGAGAAATAAAATTATTTGGAAATGAATGTAGGTTTCTAAAAATGGAAATGATCTATTTGCAATCCTATATTAATTACTTAAAAAATTATCGGAAGAATGAATTTATGTCTTTAGACTGTTTTAAAGCCTAAAAATGAAAATAAATCATTCGGTCATAGTGAACATGTTGAGTTGTGAAATATTGAACATATATTCTCGAAATTTACCAGGGAAAAATTGTCAAAATTTTACCAAGGGTAAAATTATCAAAATTTTATTAGGGGTAAAATAGGGATAAAAAATTATTTTATATATAAATATTAAAGTTTATTTTGGGAAATAAAAAACTGAATCAGGTTGGATCACATTACAGAGTACTGGGTCAAAAAGAACTAGGAAGTACTCGTAATTGGGCCCGATGTGAAAAATGCCCAAATACTAGGGTGTGTCATCCACCCTAGTCCTATTCTAATTAGGATGTTATTTTTCTATTTGAAATAAACTATGACAACTCAGCAAGGGTTCAAACTTCTCTTCCTATAAATAGATGGCACTGGTAGAGTTATTAACACAACTTTGAGAGATTGTTATTCTGCCGAAAAATAGGGAGAATTTATTCTCAACAATTATATATATTTTTTCGGAATAACAATTCTATCGATTTCTATTAAGAAGAGAAAATTTCTGTTTTCACCCTAAAAGGAGAGAACTTTTTCTAGTTTTGTGTTTCGATTCAATTGGTTCGAGCCTACACTCGAAGCAGTTCGCTGTACGAGAATAGCGGAGAAGATCGTTTGGTTGAAAGTTGGGAACAACGAACATCCGTTAATCCGAAAAGAAATGTACGAATTTAGTTAAGGTTTATTGCTATAAATATCACAAAACCGGGTCGATTTTCAAAATTTTAAATTTCCATTGTACAATAAAATTGTTTTCAAATCGAGATTTTTCCAACAAGTGCATAATATGATGTTTGTGTGAAAAACATAGGGTTAGTAAATGTACTAGAAAAATATGAACCATACTGATTGGGAAGTGCACCCATCGGTATAGAAGTCGGGGCTAAAGCTGATGATGATGAAATTGATGCATGTACTCCCGATCGCGGCTTCATGTGGAGTCGTGTTGGTCTTGTATGACGAATTTGTCTACTCCTTTCCTCATTCGGCAATAGATATGGCTTACCATGAAGTTTAAACCGTGTCATGTAATCCAAATACGTTGCCAAATCAGTTTGAAAATTGGTTCATTCATAGGCATGAATTCATACCTATGTTCCCATAAGTAGATATATTTAGCATGAAATTTAGGCCAATCTTCATCGATTCTCCTTCAAAAGTTAATATTGTGAAGTTCATTGAGGTTCCGAATTGAGGGTGGAATATTTTACGCAAACCCATACTGGCGCATCACTCGATCAGACGTGCCAAATATTACGATTCGTCAAAAATTCAATCGAGATGTATTCTTGTATTCTCGGATCAAAGTATGACATTCATTCAAATTACAATATGAAATTATAAATTTTATTACATACCTAATATTAAATTTAAAATCCTTTACGAAATTATTATGTAATTGAAAAACTCAAAAACTAACATCGACTTCTGACCGTTGATCTAACAATAACCGAATATCTTTAAGCTCGTTTGGTATACCTATATGACTCACGTCATTGTTCCACCTGTTTAAATAATATGTTATTCCAAAAATATAATAATGAAAAAAATATGACAATTATATTATTAAATGAATCTTACCTTATTACGAGTGGAAATTGATAATGGAAGTTTTCTCGAGGACGTAAAAATGGTAAGTGGTACTATGCTCGTGACTGAAAAAGGAGTATACAATCACCAATTTTAATTTTCTATGCTTTAGTTCCTCGGCACATCTCTCGGTACAATGTAGTCAAGATAGTTAATCCTCAATTAACGACTTCTTTTAGGTCGATTAGTTGTAGGAGTCACCCTAAATGTACCAGATTTTAAGATTTATTTGGCATCAGAAGACCGCCGATCAACCTCAATATGAATGCTTGAGTGAATTGTTGTCTTTCAATCACACTAGAAGAGTTGTCGAGATGTGAGAAATCTTTTAACCATTTCATATTTATCTGGTTACCACTAAAATTATTTAGCACATTGCCTAATCGTTGGTGGCAAATTGTGCTCCAATCAACAATGCGCACTATCCCCGTAGCGATTGACTCATCAACCAATAGACTGAGTTGTAATGCTACATCCCCGAGTGTAATCGTACACTCACTGCACGAAAGATGGAATGTGTGTATCAGGTCTCCTTCTTTCCAAAGCACTGATAAGTGTGGGCTCTAATATGGCCCTGCTGAGCATATGAGACACGTATAAGAAGCTTGCCTCTTTCAATTATTGTTCAATAACACGTGGTGCTGTCACACTTAAATTGTGTATATTTGTTTCGGTAACCCGATCTTCGTCCAGATTATATAAACAAAAAAATTAATAACTTAATAATATTAATTAAAAAAATATAATAATATTTTTTTACCATTCGTAATTGGATGTTAAAAATATGTTTGAGATCTAAAGGAATTAGTGGTGACATTTTAAAAGTATTTAAGATAGTTAAAATCGAAAGAAGAAAATAGTTGAGAGAGTTGAGAGGATATGATTGAATGAAAAAAAATTAAAAGTGTAAAAAGATATATATAGGAAAAAATTGTAGCCATTGAGGTTTTAGCTATTGAAATTTTTTTCCAATAGCCCTTGATCCCAACGGTATTACTGACGATCCAACGATTAATATATATTTTTTATTTCTAGGACAATCAGGCGAATGCTACGTGGCAAAAATACACTCTACAAAAAAACCTATATTCCTGAATTAAAAAAAAAAAACACTACTTAAAACCTTAAAAATATTTTCAAACCGGATATGCCTGATTTTACCGTTACCCTTCCTAAAATACAAACAAACCATTCCTTTTTAGTTGTGATATTAATTTATTTGAAATTTGAAACAGAAATGTGTTATTATACCCAACTCAACCAGCAAATTTGTTAATAGAATATTGGGTTAAGACTGAGTTTAGTTGAGATTTATCTTTCCTTGATGATGTGACTTTACACTATATTATAATTGAAGTAACAAACTACGAAATAATGATATAACGAAGTTTGCAATTCCAGTGATATAACAAAAAAGATAGGGCAGTTGATTGTAATTACTGCACTTTTTCGCCTTAAAATAAGCCCTTTTTGTTTTACAGACTCACAACCTCCAACCAACCGTTACCCTCTCTCTTAACCATTTATATTTAAATTTCATCCCCGTTGAACGATCCTACACAATAACCAAGCTTTTTTTCAAACCAAAACTCTGCTTTTTTGTGGGGTTTCCTTTGTTGTTGCCCCCACACCCTCATCATCATCTGAACCAGGAAAAACCAATTTTGAAACCAAAAAAAAAAAAAAAAAAAAATTAGAAAAGAAGAAAGAGCTCTTCATCATCATCATCAATCTCTTCTCTTCATTCCCTTTATATAAAGCAAAAAAAGAAAAAAGAAACCCGTCTTTTTTTCTTTTTCTTTTCTTGGTCCCTCATTTCTCAAATCTTAAGCTTTGGTTGATTGGCTTTGGTTGGCATTTCCTTCTTCAGTTTTTCCGAGGATTAGGAAAAAAGAGAGGGAAAAAAACGAATAAGGGTAGGAGGAAATGGCGACAAGAGGGAGTAGATCAGAGAAGGTGAAGAGGATTTTTCAGCAATTCGATAACAACCGTGATGGGGGTCTTAACAGAGATGAAATGGCAGCGTTGGTCGTCGCCGTTAACCCCAGAGTCAAATTCAGCGACGAACAAATCAACGCTATTCTCGACGAAGTCTTCCGGACCTACGGGGAGTTCATTGACGGCGAAAAAGGGTTAACTTATGACGGCTTGTTGAGAACTTACGACGATGGAGCCGGTGACGTTGACCGTGACTTCGATGCGCTGGGTCTCGAGCTCTATCCCGATGAAAACAAAGGCGCGTCCATCGTCTCCGAAGCATCTTCTTCGTCGATTGCGGATGAGAGAGTAACGGAGTCACAGAGGAAGCAACGGACGACGGCGTGGGCTGGTTCACCGCACCACGAGATAGTTTTCGACGACACGTGGAAGCTGGTGGACGAATTGGAGATCTTGTTGAAGAGATTGCGAGCAAAACAAGCAAAAACTGGGAAATTTAAAAGCGACAATTTTGACGCGTATTCGGATGCGGGGTGGTCGAGGGAACTAGGACCCTCTGCAGAGCTTTCAGAAAAAAGGGTATTTTGGGAAGAAACGGGCCCTGATTATGGCATTTTTGTCAAGGAATTGGGAGCTTTAAGGAGTAGAGCCGATGGGGCAAGGTCAAGAGAAGAAGCATTTGATGGACAAATGGCGATTGGGAGGGTTTTATATGAGCATCAGTTGTTTAAAGAAGCTTTGATTAGTTTCAAAAGGTCTTGCGAATTGCAGCCAATGGATGTGAGGCCACATTTTAGAGCTGGGAATTGTTTGTATGTGTTAGGGAAGTACAAAGAAGCTAAAGAAGAGTTTTTGTTGGCTTTGGAATCGGCTGAGGCAGGTGGGAATCAATGGGGTTATTTGCTTCCTCAAATTTATGTCAATCTTGGGATTGCTCTCGAAGGAGAAGGTATGGTTTTAAGTGCTTGTGAGTATTATAGAGAGGCTGCCATCCTTTGTCCCACGCATTTTAGAGCTTTGAAACTTTTGGGTAGTGCTCTTTTCGGGGTTGGGGAGTATAGGGCAGCTGCAAAGGCTTTAGAAGAGGCTATTTTCATGAAACCAGATTATGCTGATGCACATTGTGATTTGGGATCAGCTTTGCATGCTCTGGGTGAAGATGAGAGGGCAATTGAGGTTTTCCAGAAAGCTATTGACTTGAAACCTGGTCATGTTGATGCTTTATACAATCTAGGTGGCCTTTATATGGACTTGGGTAGGTTCCAGAGAGCTTCTGAAATGTACACTAGGGTTTTAGCAGTGTGGCCGAATCATTGGCGGGCACAGCTCAATAAGGCTGTTTCTTTGTTGGGAGCTGGAGAAACTGAAGAAGCTAAGAAAGCTTTGAAGGAGGCTTTGAAAATGACAAACAGGGTTGAATTACACGATGCCATTTACCATTTGAAACAGCTGCAGAAGAAGAAGGTAAAGAGTAATGGTGGTGCCAATGGAGAAGGGGCTTTTGTAATAGTGGAGCCATCAAAATTCAAGACTGTGGGTGAGAAGACTACATTGAGGCAGGATTTAGGAAGTGCTATCCAAATTAGGGCTTTCCAGAGAATTACAAGATTGAGCCGTTGCAATGTAGATCTTTTGAAGAAGGAAATGAATGAAATTGATGTACCAGTCTCCTACTCTGGTGGTGGAGGTCCTCAGAAATCCATTCGTAAGCCTAATTTGGAAGGAATTCTACGCAGATTACTTCGTTTTCTAAAACCTGAAACCTTTCAAGGAGCTGTCAAAGCTATAAACGAGAGAATCCTCTCTGTCTTGGATGAAACAGGATCAGGCAGGGTGGACTTGGGCATGTTTTATGCTGTTCTTGCTCCCATTTGTAATGGACCTCCAAATAAACGAAAAAGGATTGCCTTTGATGCACTCTTATGGCGGCCAGTAAATGAGGGTAGTTCTCAGATTAGAAAGGTGGATGCTGTACAGTACATCAAATTGTTGAGGGCTATTTATGTTCCTTCTCATGGAATTAGTGAAATCCTGGAAGTTCATGGAGAAACAGATTCCTCAATGGTATCTTTCAGTGAATTTCTTACCATGTTCGATGATCCTGATTGGGGATTTGGTATCATGTCCACTCTGTTGAAGTTAGAAAATGGAGATAGGAACCGTCATGGGCGCCGGGTTTGTGCAGTTTGCCGTTACCCAGTTATTGGTTCTCGCTTTAGGGAAGTGAAGTCTCATTTTAGTCTATGTAATCAATGCTACAGTGAGGGCAAAGTTCCCCCTAGCTTTAAACAGGATGAATATAAATTTAAAGAGTATGGAAGTGAAGCCGAAGCGATGAAAGATAAGTGCATGTACTTTACTTTGCAATCCCACAAATCTCCGTAACTAGTTGGTTTATAGTCATTTTACTCATAATATACCATTCCATTGTGTTATTTTAGTCATCCAGTGTGCATTGTGCAATATATGGTTTTATCCAAATGTGTTCAGTGGGCATCATGCTCATGTACAATAAACCGTTTTCAAGCGCTCGGATTCGTAACAGTTGCTGTAGAGATAATTTTTTAACTGTTCAATGTATCATCATCTTCTGCTTTGTTTATGGTAATGTTGAATTTGTTTGGAGATATTCATTGTTAAATGAAGAAAGATGTTAGCTTATGCTTCGGGGTTGGGGGTGTTCAAAAGTTTGATTCATGTTCATAGGCGTACCATGGGATTTCAATATCTTGGTTTTTTACTTGGTCTGCTTAGTGACTAGGATAGTCCAGGTTGTGAAAGTTGGGACCATGTGACTTGGCACCATCATTAGCTGGGACTTGCTGGATTACAGGTAACATGGTTGGTTGACTGACTTTATCTAAATTTACCCCAAATTTCCTCCCTTCCATTTCAATTAATCTTTGATCAGGGATCTGGAAAATGATCAATCAAATACTGTGTGGGTCTTAATTGGATGGATAATGAGGTGAAATACTGAGGTCTGTATGATTGAATGCAAGGTCAAACCAACCACGAAAGTAATAATAGTCTTTTTGTTTGTTTCAGTCTGGGCATCCAAATGCATAATTCCAAAAACTAAATGCTTGGTTCCAGCTTTTTATCATGACATATCCACTAGGGAAATTTGTCACAAAGCACACAGATGGAAAGCCTTTGTACATTAAAACAGTCACATTGCACACATCAATAAGACAAAGTCATTAATATTTTATTTATTTCTATCCAAAACGTGTCTCAATGATCTCTTATATAAAGCATATAACATGATTATATGAATAATTCTAAATTTAATTATCAATATATCAAAATTTTTTTATATGAACTAGAATTCATCGCACTTTGTGGACTAAAAAATATTTTTTAAATTAAGTTATATTTTTTTTAAAAAAATAAAGTAATAGTTTTTAAGTAAATAATTATTTTTAATACTATTATTTATTAAGATTTAAAAGGTTTAAATTTATCAATGCACATTCACGTGCATAATATATAATTTAGAAAAAAAAAGGAAGTTACGAAGAGTGAATAGCGTTTCAAATCAAAATTTAAAATTAAAGTATATAAATATCTTATTAAATTATTATTTAGGGGGTTAATATATATAGTTGGATTTGAATTTGGCAATTAATTCGGCATCTAAATTTTTTTTGGACTTAATTGGTATCTACATTTGAAAATTATAAGTTAACTTGGTACTTTATTTTTAGGTACATGACTAACACTATCCAAATACAATCACTCACCACCAATGACATGGTGGTAGTCTCGTATTTAAATATATTTTTTTAATTTTTACCACGTGTCAAAATATGAGATTGTTACATATCATATGTTATTGTTCGTTAATGTCATATTTTAATGGTGTTCGTCAAGTACCTAAAAAAGGTATCAAGTTGCCAATTCAAGTACCTCCGAATATATTAATCCTATTATTTAAGGTAAATTATACTAGTAGTCACTCAATTATTAGCCAATTCTTTTTTTGTCATCTAACTATGAAAAGTTAAAAAATGATCACCAAACTTTTCGATTTTTTCTTTTTTTAGTCACCAATCGTTAAATGACTAACAAAAGTTAATGCGGTAGCTTTAGAAAATTGACATAACAATAACTTTAACCCTCAACATTTATCCATTGTGCCAATTTAATCTTGATTCTAAAAAATTGGACTCTCAATGTTTACACATGTAATTTGATCATTTTGTAGTTTTTTTTTTCTTTGTGACCCTTTTTGACATTATCCTTACGTTTGATTCAATGAGCAACAAGAAACAAAACAACTCAAATTTTGAAAAAAAGAAGAAGCTAATTCAATTGCTTGAAAAAAAAAAATACCCGCTTCATTAATTCAATCCAATTGTAAGTCTAACAACTTTAAGAAAATAAATTTTTTTAGCTTTGATTTGCTTCATTAAGGGCAATCAACTCAAGCTAACAGAAAATGAATTAATTCATTGAGAGATATCAAGTTCTTAGTCATTTGAAGTATAAGGAAAGCAATGTATTTGACGATTGTTTAGTTTAATAATAGATGAAGTTTTTCTAAAAAAAAAAATATTTTTGCTTTATTTCTAGTTTACTCATTGTGTATTAAATTATATTTTCATGTAAAATATATGATACAATTAATAAATGCGTAAATATTGAGGGCTAAATTTTTAAAAATTCACACTAAATTGGTACAATGTGTAAATGTTGAGGGCTAAATTTGTTGTTATGCCCATTTTAAAAATTGCCATGTCATATTTCCATTACCAATTTAACAATGGTTGGCTAAAAAAAGAAAAAGAAAATCAAATAATTGGGTAACTATTTTGTAACTTTTCATAGTTAGATGACTATTAATGTAGTTTACCCTAAAATTTGGAAAACAAGGCCTTTAGGCCGTTTTATTTTTTATTTAGGTCTTTAGGCCGATTTTACTTTTAATTAGGGAAATAGATCGATTTTAGGAGAGCAAATGTGAAAACGCGCCCAACTAGACGCGCTTTCCAACAACGGTAACTTCAACGACTTTTTAACTGTTGCCTGCGCCAAATGGTAAAAAAAATTAAAAATCATAACGGTTACTTTTTTAACCCTATAAATACCCCCTAAATTTCATTTTTTTTCATTCACATCCTTCTCTTAAACTCTCTCAAGCTTTTTGTTCAAAATTTATTTATATTTTTATTTAAAAATAATATATTTTTAATTATATCGTATTTTATTCGTTCGGATCAGTTTCTCGAGAATGGACGCCTCTCTAATCCGCGTCGACGACAACCATATTTCTGCCGCCCAAATAGCAATGGTAATTCGTTATTTTTATATTTTCGTTATTTTTAATTATGTTAATTTTTTTCGATAAATCTAAATAATTTTTTTATGTTGTAAATAGGAGGACGATCGTGTGCTAGAGGCGTTCATACATAATACATGGGAGCCTTCGATCACTGAAATTCATGGGTACCTACAAGAGGCTGGATTCTTGCGTGCGTCTCGCATATAAGAGGGCTGCAACTCGATCCCACATTAATCAGTGTGTTGGTGGAATGATGGAGGCTTGAAACACACACTTTCCCCCTTTTATACGGCGAGTGTAGAATCACACTCGAGGACGTAGCATTATAGCTCGGTCTGCCGGTGGATGGGCTAGTCATCACGGGATCAGTGGTGGTTCCGGGGAAAGTAGATCTCTGCACGACAATGTTGGGGAAGGTCCCGAACAGGTTTGAAGGTTGTCGAATATCAACCAACTAGTTGGAGAAAAATTTCAATAAAATTCTCGAGGACGCAATGGAGGAGGTCATACAATAGTACGCCCGAGCATTCATCATGAGGTTAATTAGGGGCATTTTAATGCCTGATAAATCTAGAAATTTGGTGCACGTAAGGTGGCTTCTACATCTAATGGACTTTAGTGAATGCGTAAAACTAAGTTGGGGATCTGCCGTATTGTCGACGTTATACTGGGAGCTTTGTCGAGCAACACAACCGGATAAGATGTCGATCGGTGGTTGCTTGTTGCCGCTGTAGTCGTGGGCCTGGTGGTGAATACCGTTTCTACGTTCTAGAGTCACGGACCCATACATGTTCCCGTTGGTGACGAGGTAAACATAATTTATCAATAAACATGTAGTTTGTGTAGTAAATGTTTTTATTTATTATATGTTTTGTAACACCCCTTATCCGTATTCAACTCCGGAATCGGGTACGAGGCATTTCTGGACTTAACTTGCTTGAATATACAACTTTGGGCTATAAAATTTCCTTTCAACGAGGCCCTAAACATGCATACGGAGGGTTTCGGAACTTAACCGGAAACTTTTGCGCACTTAGAAAATTTTTACCTAAACAGGGCCACACGTCCGTGTGGGTAGGCCGTGTGGTCACACACGCCCATGTACTAGCCCATGTGGAATTTATTTTTCATTTCAAACCTACAGGGGTTTTCACACGGCCGGGCACACGCCCGTGTCAATGGCCCGTGTCCCTCACACGGCCTAGACACTCTCGTGTGTGAAAACCTGGGTATTCTGTTTATGACGTCAGCAACCTCTTAAGGGCACACGGCCTAGGCACATGCCCGTGTACTGGCCCGTGTGACTAATCAAATTCTCGCAATTTGATACAGGGGACACACGGCCTATCAACACACCCATGGGTCTGACCGTGTGTCTCACACGGCCTAAACACACGCCCGTGTGTCTACCCGTGTGGACAATTATAAGGCTATTTTCCAAGCCAAATGCCACCCTGAAACATAAACACACTTATACCAACTCAAGCAACACATAACTTGGCAATAGTACACTATGGAGAATCAGTGATCATCGATCATGCATTTCACTTCTTACTCCATCATTTGCATAAACTTTCATCTTATAAAACTTATTGTCAATAAAATATGAAACTTGACAAATATTGGGCAATTCCCAATGACTATTTACAAAATGAGTGTATAACATTAGCAACTAACACTTTGGTTTCTAAATATGACATATCACAAAATGACCAAGATTTCTATCCATGCCATACTCAAAATAAGTCAACTTTACTATACCAAAAGAATGATTGATAGTGTGATCCGAGCTCCAACGTTCTACGATCCCTGAGCTAGTTTGGCTATACTACAATGAAAAGGGAAAAGAGAGGGGTAAGCATATAGCTTAGTAAATTTGCATGAATTAAAATAGCAACATAAATATTCGTGGTAAAATCCATTCATCTCATAGAACAAATACAACACAAGTCCTCAAATACTTTGTCATACTTACTCATACTTTCGCTTATCCAACAAATATCACATTACGGTTTCATAACTCGTATTTTACTCAAGGTACCTGTATCACTTCATCACATAAATTAGGATTTATGCTATCTTGAACATAAACTTGAATCATTAACATCCTTAACTTAAATGTAACTCTTTGTCATATTTGTATAACTTAGCTCTTTGTCACCTTTGCATATTTATCTCTTTTGCCCGTTGAACTACCCGGAATATCGGAGGATACTCAATCTCATCATACATGTATCTCGATGCCAATGCATATCCCAGATATGGTCTTACATGGGATCGCCTCTTGATGCCGATGCCATATCCCAGTATGGCCTTACATAGGATCTCTTAGTTCGATTCGATGCCATGTCCCAGACATGGTCTTATACGAGATCGTACATAGATCTCGATGCCATGTCCCAGACATGATCTTATACGAGATCTTCTTTTGGTGTCGAAGCCATGTCCCAAACATGGTCTTACACGAAACCTACATTTCTTTGGTACCGATGCCATGTCCCAAACATGGTCTTACATGGGACCTCCTTATCTCATGTTATAACATATGTATCCATGCTATTCCGAATGTTCAACCGGGACTTCAACTTATCATTACTTTATTATAATTTTTTATTGAGAAATCACTAATCAATTTCATGGAAAATAATATACATTTCTCATATAAGTAAGAAATTTAGAATGTGGATGTTCGATTTAGTCCAACACTTTGTCCTTGCCTCAGTTTCGGTCAGGGCTTCGTGTTTCTTGATCTATAATAACAATTTCACTTGTTTAATACTCACATTGACTAAATTGACTCATGAATCTCACTTTGGCAAAATTACGATTTTGCCCCTAAACTTTCTCATTGTAACGCCCCGAATTTAGGCCTAGAAGAATTAGGCCTATTGGGCTTCGGGTCTCATAAAATTTCTAAGTGATCAAGAAAATGACAAATGGCATAATGACTTTAAAAGTTTAATGAATTTGGAGTGTCTAGATGTGTTGGAGAAGCTCTGGGTTCGAGTTTTGAGGTGAATGATTCTTAATTTATTTAATTAAGGAATCAGGGTTGTGAGTAGTGGGCTTTTAAATGAAAATAAATGAAAAATGACACAAGGAAGCATGTGGTGAAGTGGCTAAGTGACGTCACTAGGGTGTAGAGAGGTGGCGACATATGCATGCAGGGAGGTCTGAGGTTCGAGTGCTAGCTTAGTTTTATTTTGGAGTTTAATTTTAGACTTCTAGAAGGTTGGAAGTGGCGTGTAGAGGGACTCTAAGGAGAAGTGATCAGTAGAGAGAATTTAGGAGAAGGATAAGGGAGATATCATGGAGAAAAATTAGGAGATGAACAGTGGATGAAGTGGTGCCGAATTGGACTTTAGGGGTGGCTAAGTTTCGGCCGTAGGCTATATAAATGTGTGTGTGCCGAATTTGGGATCCTAGGTAATGCCAAATTTTCCATTATTTTTCTTTTCCTTGCCGAAACCTTATTTTTCCACAACTGAAAATACCTTGCCTTGTTGCCGAAATCTTCTATAGCCGAATCCCTTTTTGCCGAATTCTCTCATAGCCAAACTCTTTTATTGCCGAAGTATCATCATCTTCTCTTGCCAAAATCCCTATTAGTGCTGAATCTTTGTTGTTTTCCTCCATCACAAAATCGATTGTTACCTACTATCAGTCAAAGTTAAAAGCTGAATCTCGTTTAGTAGTTATCTTCGCCGCAGGATCAAAAGTGGATTCGGTAAGTATTCAGTTAACCCCTTAGTGTGTTTTGTTAAAAGCCGAAGGGCTATCTAACTTCTCATTATCGTTAATCTTGTATTAACAAGGGTAAGGTTCAGAGATTGCAAACGTGGTAAGGATCGTTAGCAAAGTGAAAGTGTACTTAACTCGATTATGGCTGAATGTGAGTATGATCTATAGGGTGACTTGTGTGGATTATGAGTCACTCGGAGTTTGATGGTGTATGTGTGAGTGTAGATCTAGGGGATACTCGTGATTAGTAGCTAAGGAAGGGCTATTAGAACTCGGTGGCACACGGTAAGGTTACGGTAAGGCTTCGACTTTTGGTAAATATTTTGATTAAGTATGGGTGATTGATTGAAGGTTGGTTGGTTGTAGGTTCAAGACCAAGGATAGTATAGCACGTCGCAGTAACCAGGTGTGTACAAACACTACACACACATGATATCGGCAATGCCGGAAAGCCGAAAAGCCGAAAGTGGCTAAATGGGCCCGGTGGGCCCTGAGGCTAAGTTTGATGAAATTGATTGATTTGGTTATATGAATTGAGTTAGTCATGCATGTTACATGATCTGGAATTGTTTTGGACCTAATAGGCCATATGAATGAGATCTAGGCCTAATGGGCCATAAGGATGTGATTTGGGCATAATAGGCTATATGAACGTGAAATGGGCTTGATGGGCTTTATGGGGACGTTGACAAGTATGCTAGGGTTTAATGGACTTTAGGCCTAGTTCTGAACAACTCTTAAACCGCATAAGACTTAATCTAATAATTAAACATGTCCGTGGACAAGTCGTTGGGTTAGAGTGTGGCAACGGACATATGCATGTCTAGGATTGGATCTAGGGAGAGCTTAGTACTTAAACGGTCCTAGTGACCTACCTCCTCTTCTCTAGAATCCTACCTGGTGCATAGGGTCTGTTCACTTTAGCCGCAAGGACTTGTTAATGGGCTAAAGTTCATAACTGAAACCCGAGAGGGACCAAAATACCCCTGATTTGAAAAATTACCTAAATACCCCTGTAGAGTAGATTTACGAAAATACCCGTGGGTAGTGAAATGACTAAAATACCCTCAAGTGCCGAATGTGTGAAAATGTGTATGTTGCATTCATGAAATATATGTTGCACTTGGGTGGGTTTTGATGATACGGAGGAAGATTTGAGGATCGCATAGTCGCTTGACGACCGTGGATCCACCGGCAGCTGTAAGCCTATTATAGCAGCTTTGCTGCAACGTTTGGGTAGTGCCGCTGCTGGTGCTACCTTTTGAGTGTAGGGATGGGTGGGTTGATATTTATATCCCCGTAGGAGTGTAGGGTTGGAAGGGAAATGGAGTGCAGGTTGGATTTAGGATGGGTGCATTGCATTCATGTGATACAGACGTGATGTGAGGTCATTATGGGCTAAGGCCCAAGACCACCGTTTTTTATATGGCTTAGGCCCAATGTGATAATTGTATGTTGATTGGATTACCAAGGGTCGTACACATTGAGTTTCGAAACTCACACCCTTTTTATTAAATGTTTCAGGTGATCCTCAGTAAACGGCTCGACGTGGGAGAGGACTCGGAGATGGCCACACTACAAGATACTTAGAAGTTTTATTTATTTGTCTCAAAAGACATGATTTTAATTGCTTGTTTTTGTTGGATGTAATAAGCCTTTGTACTCCGATTTGACTTTGGATTTTGAGTTTTGTTGTTTCAACTGTTTACTTAATTATTAAACCTGAGTAAATTTCTTATGTTTAAATATGGTTTTCGGAATACTTAAAATAATTAAATGGTCTTTTATCATTAGTTAACAAGACTCAAAGAGTTTGGACTTTTGGGCCTTAAATTTTAACTTAGCAAAATCTTTTTGAATTATCCCTTTGATGTGACATCACTGGATTCGGGCCTAACTTTTGGGCCGGGTCTGGGTGTGTTACACTCATAATTACACTTTTGCCCCTAGGCTCGTAAAATGATTTTCATTCAACTTTCTTGGATTTCAAGCCTAGGCGAATCATTTTATTAACTACAACAGCCCCTAATTTCCACTATTTCACTCATGTATGACCATTTTCATAACTTTTGCAATTTGGTCCTTTTATGCATTTTTCATGAGAATCACTTAGAAAAAGATGTTTAACATACATCAAAGTTTCATATTCTTTCATAAATCATCAAAATATATGCATTTCATACATGGGTAAATTTTTGAACAAGAACCCTAGCTCAAAATATAGCTAGAAATAGCTAAATCGAGCTACAGGGGTTTCAAAAATACGAAGAACATTAAAAACGGGGCTAAGAGGTACTTACAATCAAGCTTGAAAGTTGAAGAAACCCTAGCTATGGAGAGCTTGAGAATTTCGACTATGGCTTGAAGAAGATGGACATAATTTTGACTTATTTTTCCTTTTTAGTTAATTAATTAATCAAATGACTAAAATGCCCTTAAGGCCCATTCCTTAAGATTTTTCCTTCCCATGTCCATTTTGTCCATCTTGACATTTAATGGTCTAATTGCTAAATAAGGACCTCTAGTAATTTTTATAATTCTATTTCATACTTAAATCATCTAGAATCTCATAATTTCTAATCTTTGCAATTTAGTCCAAATGGACAAATTGCTCACTAATAAATAAAATTTCCTCATGAAATTTTCACAGAATCATGAAAATACATATAAGCCTCATAAAAATCATAAAACACACATTTCTACTTCGAATTTGTGGTCTCGCAACCACTATTCCGTCTAGGCCCTAAATCGGGCTGTTATTTTGCCTAATATATTGCTTGTACTGGTGGAACCATGGGTCCAGTTATGTCGAACTGCCCGACGAGTTGGAAGACGTTAGGCTACTGTTAGATCAACGCTCTGAAATCAAGGTTAATTTCCTATACTTTTTGAACCTATATTATTTATGCAATGATTCGTTAAAAAAATTAGTATGTAACAATATTGTCAATTTATGCTTTTCAGTTTGAATGGATGCTGTATGCCAACTCCGAGATCATATCTTGCATCCTATTGGAAGTGTTGGAAAATTGGGAGATGTGGAACGTGAAGGTGGCGTTGGTGGTGTATGCGACAGTGGAAATGCATGAATCAAACTGGGTTCTACGGCAATTCGGGTACAAGCAACGAATTTCACTGCCACTACAAGACATAAAGGAACTACACAAGGTGGACATGTAGAGGAAGAACGACGAAGACTGGGCGGAGAAGCATAAAGTGCACATCCAAGCTTGGGATCGTAGGATGGAATCTACACCCGCCCATGAACCATTTTTTTCAGCAGACACGACGATGATCGATGATTAGTTGACATGGTTCAGAGTTATCGGCAAGTTGTATCTGCTATCGCCAGAGGCAAAGAGTAGGCAAATTCAGTCGAAGAGGGGACTTGGTCGCCCGACGGGTTCGTTATCGGCTCTACCAGAAGATACGCTGCCTATAGCTACGTAATATTTGGGTCAATTCCCTCAACTTATTCCCTTTCGATTCACTAACTCTATGTATTTTTTACAAGCACCATCGCACTACGGATCATCGCCACATATGACTAGTTCTTCTATTTTAGTAGGTTCATATTTCGAGGCACCGACGTCCCCTCATACTACCCCCATGCTGATGACGATGCCGAACCTCGTATGCACCGCCACCAACGACGACACTGATGTAGACGTCCATACATCAGTCAATGCCGATGTTGATGCCCGGTCAATGTTGATGTACCCAAGATTTGGGGCACTTTATGGTTACACGTCTATAGTGAACCAAACACTGTGTGCATCACTGTTTTACCTGGGTGGATCATCGTCGCAACCACTAGATGCATGAGTGATGAATACACGATGGGCAGCGAGGACGACGCAACAATTGACCACGAAGGAAGATGATGGCGCTGCCGATCTGGAAGATGCAATTGCCCAAGGGGCCAGGTGAGGTTCATATTCAGGCAATGATGACGATGCGGAGGAAGTCTACAGGCCTGCACTTCCAGATACACCTTTGGTTGCACCTCATGTCAAACCTCCGGTTGTATGCTTGGTTCCACAGAGGAATCTTACACGCAACCGTCATCCACTGCCTTGCAGCACACATTCTCCCTGACGATAAGTGTGATGCATTTTTGGTTATAGATATTGTGATGTAAATAAAAATGTCATAAATAAAAAATAGTTTATTTTTACAAAACAATTATCTTAGGTGTTGTACATTATTAATTATTACAATTAGTATAAAGTCTTTATTTGAGCAATACCTTTGTCTTTTCATTAGTTATGCGTAAGTTAACAATAAATAAGAAATTTAACCAAAGTGAATATGTGAATCACACTAATGAATATGAAATTCCATTGAAAGTAATGTTATCAACGTTGGAGCCCCAACGTATCCTTGTACAGAGAACATGTTGTCTTTGTATGACCTGGGTATCTATAATACTTGTATAATTTTTGTTGATCGTGCCTCTCTCGAATATCCATATTATTCTTTATTCGGGTATAAAGGGCGACCTTTCGGGATTATAGGTCCTTGTTTGGCACCAACTCGAATAGCACACTGGACAGAGGTGGCCACTGTAATAGCCTATTTTTAGTCAAATCGAAACAGTGGTATCATGATCACAAATTCGAGGTAAAAAATATTTATTTCATTATTAAATTGAGGTATACATCATGATAGTATGATTGTATAAAAATTTTGTTAAGAAATTTTATCGTTTGCATGCTTAATTTGATAAAAAAGGACTAAATTGCATAAAGTGTAAAAGTTGAGTTCTATTAGCTAAAGGTGTCTAATAGCTATAAAACTTTAAATTGGATGTCTTTAAGTGGTAATTAGACCATTAGTGTGTTAGTGGGAATTTATGAGATTGGTTTATTTGAAATTTATAATATTTTATAAGGTTATAATAGTAAATTAATTAATAAAGATTAATTAAATGAAACAAAACAAGATATCATCTTTTTATTCATCATCTTCAACCAAAATTAGGGCATAAGGAAGCCATTTTTAAGCTTCAACATTCGGCCTTCACTCCTAGCCTTGCATGTGAGTATTTTTTGTCCCGTTTTTAATGATTTCTATGTTTTCGAAGTTATTATAGCTTAATCTAGCTAGCCCAGGGACTAATTTGTGAAACTGTTAAAAGTATAGGGTTTTACCATTGATGAAAAGGCATGTGTTTTGATGTTTGATGATAGAAAATGAATGGTTGTTGTTATATAAACAACATTTATTAAGTGATTTTTTATAAAATTTTCAATTAGGGATTAAATTGAGAAATGTGATAAATTGTGTGGTAAAATGTGAAATAATGAAAAGTATCGGCTTCTATGAATATAGGTAAAATTCGGCTAGCATGGGTGTGGACTCAATTGCATAAATTTGCATTTTTATGAGCTAGGGACTAAATTGTAAAGAAGTCTAAAGTGAAGTTCAGAATTAGATCGGGGGAAAAACAAAATAGTGGATTGATAGCTCGATTCTCTCCGTATAAATCCGAGGTAAGTTCATATGTTAATAAGCATTACAATAATTGTGTTTTAAATGCTTTATAATTGTGTTATTGATGAATACGACCTTTCGAAAATGTTCGACGAAGAATTGGTTACGTGTGAAATCCTGGTTGAACCTTAGGAATAGATAGTATACAAATGACATGTCATTAGGGGTTATTGTGTTTGGGTGCTGGTCTGTACGTTCTAATGGTGGCTGAGTTATTCGGCATGTGTTGCAGATTCTCGTCAGCTTGTGTGAGCAGCTGACTGTCAGCTTGTGTGAGCAGACCCGTTGATAGCTCGAGAGTGAGCATTATATGAGATATGAGATTGAGATGGCTTCGACCATGTATTGGCACTTAGGGTGCGAGATTCTCGAGTATCCGATATTATTCCAAATGGTTCAACGGGTATATCGATGAATTGGAGGAGTATGAAATTGATACGAATTAATACATGTATGTATGTGAACTATACAATCATTGATTCAAAGAAATTGATGAAATTCATGTCTAACCTTTAGATTGAATATGTGCTAGGCTTTTGCATTTAAATTGAATTGCATTATGTGATGTTTAAATACTCGGATTGTAGTTAAATGGTAAGTTTTACTTATTAAGCATATGAGCTTACTAAGCTTTATAGCTTACTTTGTTTACTTTTCTGTGTTTTATAGTGATTTCGAAGCTTGCTCGGATTGGGAGTTGTCGGAGATTTCATCACACTATCAAGCTGTCATTTTGGTACTTTTGAACTTGTGTTTTTGGTTATATGGCATGTATAGGTGTTGTGGTTGATATAGTCTATATGTTGGTAATGTATTTATCCAATTGATTTGGCTTGTAAATGATGTATGTTTTGGTTATGTGTATAGCCATGTGATTTGGCTTATTTTGGTATACTTCGTGATGTATATAGATGAGCAAATAACCTTTTTGTTATGTGGTTTAAAATTGCTATGTGAATGCTTGTTGTGTATTGGTATTTTGAGAACCAAATGGTTGAATTTTGAGATATGGTATGCATGTGGTTTTAGGCAAAATAATGCATAGTTGAAAGTGACCATTTAGGTGATTTTTAGATGTGAAATTGGTATGTTTTGGTTTGGCAAAACATGATGTTATGAGCAATATAGTTGTTGGTATGAAAATATCATGATTTAGGCTTAGTTGAGATTGGTTTGAAAGCCTATTGCTACTACGTTATTTACCAATTGTCATGTTTAGGTTGATGCAATTTGGATGAGAAAGATGACTTGGAAAATAGCCTATTTTTGTCCACAAGGGCAGAGACACGGAGGTGTGTCTCAACCGTGTGTGACACACGGTTAGATGACACGGCTGTGTGTCCCCTGGTATTTATGCCAGTAGCTTCACACGGCTCAGCACATGGGCGTGTGACTTGGCAGTGTGGCATAAGTCGGTATACCCTTCAGTTTTCATATGGCCTAACACACGGCCTGGCACACGGGCATGTAAGGCCATTTCGTAGGGTACAAGGGCTAGTCACACGAGCGTGTGGTTGGCCGTGTGACCCAAGTCAGGAAGTTACATGGGGTCGAACACGGGCTGGGACACGACCATGTGATCCCGTTTCAAGTGTCCACCCGGCCTATGACATGGGCGTGTCTTTGACTGTGGGAGACACATGGCCGGGCCATACGGGTGTTCCCCTGTACTTTGAAAATTTTCAATGTTTTCCAAAAATTTTCTTAAGTTATCGGTTTAGTCTCGAACCACTTCTAATGTTTGATTTGAGCTTCGAGGGCTCGTGTTAGGGACTATATGATTGTATTTGTATGGTTTTTATTTGATATGAGAATTGTAATTCGAATTGTACGATTGTTTATGAGATTAGTCCGGTAATGCTTCGTAACCCTATTTCGGCGACGAATATGGGTTAGGGGCGTTACAGCCACATACTCTCGTTTGGGACGAGTGGGAATTCAGGACTCCACACACTAAAAATGTGTTGTAACACTTTAAAATTTTCTTCAAAACGTTTAGAATATGTTCCAGCACCCCTTCAAGGTATTCCTTTTCAAATAGACCCTTCTTAGCTCTAACGTACCAAGCTTCATCATCCCTCAGTCATATAATTTCTCTCCAATATTCTCTATTTTTTCATTACAAACCATTCCAGGTCTTAAAAATTTCAGTGGCTAAAAATATTTGGCTTACGTTCGAGGTATTGTTGAGTCATCGGTGATGTGATATCACTCTGAGTCGTACATATTTCATATATCATGCTGATATGAGATCATTGCCTCCGAAGCCTATCCTAGAGAAGTTGGTTAGGGGGTGATTTTGCTTTCTACAATTAAGGGTTGAAGTCAATGTGGAGGTCTCAATCGACGGTTGTTATACGGTAATAGATCGGGGTATAACGAAGGAGCTAGTTGACGGTCGTTATGCAGCTACGAGCTTAATCTTTTCAAGTACCCAAAAATGATGCCCTATATGATGACATATTCATACGGAAAAACTCTGGGGCTTCCCACTATAATCAGTGTAATTTTTTTCTCTATTTCCAGGTGACTGGTATCTTTAACCTTTTTTATTATTCGAAGGCCGACATCGTCATGGGCACAAGAGGACTCTCAAGTGGGGAGTAGCTGTTGCGGTGCAGTAAAGGTGATTTTCCTTTCAAGGCGATGACGGTTGTTGTTATTACAGAACCCTTTAATAACAACTGTTGCCATGTTGACCCAAATTTGACCTCTACTGTACCAGAACATCCGCTCATTTCCTGGGAGCCCTCTTGTGTGACCTAGGCATCAGCCTTCGGACAAAAATGAAAGGTTAAAGATACTGCATGTGACACCTCAAACCCGACCGGGACGGACCGACCCAAATTCAAAATGTTACATTAGCCACCGAAGTGACTCTCTAGTTAACGACCACCCGATGCACACCCTTATCTTATAACACCTCATTTATGACTAATTAACTATCATTTATTAATGCAGAAGCAATTTGTAAACCATTTTTAAACTTTTTCTATGTATTTAAACCTGAGAGTATTTTGGTAATTTTACCACCTAAGGTTAACTATCTCGATTTTATTTCTAAATAGTTATTGACCTTTTTTTAGTCAAATTATGCAAGCCCTAAAAATTTCAGCTTAATTCGAGTTCATTTACCATGTCTAATTCAAGTTTGATTATTAGGGACAAAATCATAACTTTTACAAACTTTTAGTACATTTTTCAAATTAAAAATTAAGAGTGCTTCTACCAAATATTAATAGTTACAAGTCTAATCCTAAAATATTACCAAGTTTCCCTGTCATTAAAGGCTTCAATTAATCTAATCAAGTTTTAAGACTAAATTATAAATTAAGCAAAATAGAATACTAGATTACAAAAACCAAAAATCAAACCCCCAAAAACCCACGCGCCTGTGCACAAACCATTGCACCTATCTTGTAAAAAAAAATCTTTTTAATTTCTCGATTTTACATATTTTACTTACCCATTAAACTTGAAATAGCTACAATTAATTACCATAAACATCCACACATCTCCAATTTAATTTATTTACAACAAATATGCAACCATTAATAAAAATTTAGCACCCAATTATACGCTTAGCAAACATCAGTTAATTCACACAAGCTACATACGTTAGTCGCAAGCAATCCACTCCATGGTAAGCTTCAATTAAACATTGTTAGTATAACAACCACCGTACGAACACTCATCAACATACCATAACCAAAATATCAATTAAACATAAAATCATGTATTAAAGCAATTATAAAATCACCAAAATTAAAGTCCAAAATTTAATGTCCAATGTCCATTACAAGTAAAATAACACTAGTCCCAAAAGCATCACAATGCCCCTATATAGCCTCTAAAGTAAATTTCTTAGGCCACTACCAAGCCTTATTCTTGGATTGCCCTTGCACTCGCTTCTCGACTCCTTACGTCTGGAAATTCTCTGCACGAAATGTGAGGGTGTAAGCTTAAATAACTCAGTGAATGATAGTAAAAACATCAAGTAATTTGCAACCAATCATGCATAAATCAAAGCAATTAAGCATTAAATTTTCAGTCACAACATGTTAATATTTAACCATAATATCACATGCTATTTCAAGAATTAAGAATCAATTTTTCCATGGCATGTAAACTCATCTTTTAACACATAAACATTCAATTATATTGGCACAATCAATCAATTATATTGGCATAATACATACATGGCAATAAGTAAATGTGTAATCATACATTGGATAAATGGATCTCTGAACTCCCACAAATCAAATACGATCCTCCGAATTGAGTGGGCCAAAGCCACAAACTCAATTATAGCGCCTCAAATAACCTGTAACACCCCAAAACACAGCCTAGAAGTTTTGACCGGATCTCGGAGGTTACATTGATCACTGAAGTGATCTAAAAGCAATTTTACAAAAATAATTGTTAAAAACTCATTTTGAACGAAGTTGCTAAATTCGAACTAAACCATTTAAAAATTTAGGATTCAAAAGAGTAATTTAAGTTACGTTGAAAATATTCAGAAATATAAATCCGTAGTTTCTAAAATTTAGTCCAAATAATACTTTATGAAAGTCCTAAATAAGATTTATACCACAGTTCGTATAAAACAATTACAGTCCAAAACAATTTAATAAATTCAGAATTGTAGAAAAACTTTATTAGCTTAATTCAAAACGGATCACTTCGAGACCTCCATCATGCCGAATCCAACTTCAAAACACGATAGTACCTGAAAGGGAAAAAACTAAGGGGTGAGCTACATAAGCTCAGTGTGAGTCCGAAATAGGCAAAAGGCAAAAGACAGAGTAATTCAACGTATAGCCCAATAGAGTATATGTTTACAAATCACATACAAACATTTCATTTTCGCAATTTGATAAACTGAAAGTTATCATTAACAAACTAAACACATTTATATTATCATTCCAACCATTATGTACCCGATCACAACAGATTATACAAAGCATTTCATGAATATGCTAATAATCATACAAACAAACATAAAATTAGATGTGTAAATTATGCAACAATCAGAAATCCCACTCATCCAACCGAACACCTTTTCGTCCACCCTGCACACCACATAAAGGCTACAGAAGGCATGTTCACCCTGCACACCACATGGAACCATAATAGGTTCATCCACCCCACACACCACGTAAAGTGAAACTAAGCCACTTGAGTAAAGGTATACAGCTGAGCTAATATACGGTTAGTATAGTACGGTAAACCGCTACACAAAGACATTGCAGTTAAAACTGCCTAAATCAAACTACCTTCTTTTCGCAACCAAAACCCTAACTTTATGCATATGTATGAATGCACATCAAACACTAACAGCCTTACTGATACAGAAGCTCATATTCAATAGGTAAATTGCAAAATGCACACAACATGCAGACAATCTACAGAAACTGAAATGCACAAACTCAATCGATCAGATTTAGAATTAGTTATGATTGTATTTATTTACTAGGTAGCATCACATAACATTTAATCAAACTGTTAAATTAATTCTATAATTACGAGCAAAGCACAAATCTAAATTGATCAGACTCCCAAACTCTATTAGTAAAGCCTAGCCGAAGGTCGGATGACACAGAAACATAAAACAAGTCAAAATACAACACAGAAAAAAAATCTGCGAGATAGGGCCATATGGCCGTCTGGAAGTGCCTAGGTTGTGTGGAGGTCTACATGCCCGTGTGGAGGAGACACACGCCCGTGTGATCGAGTTACATGGCCGTGTGAGTAGCCCGTGTAACTCACTGTCCAAAATTGCTAAAATAAGGTACAGAGAAGACATGACGGTGTGGAAGTCTCAAACGCCCGTGTGGCTAAGGAACACGACCGTGTGACCAAGGTACACACCAGTGTGAAAATCGTCTAAAATTCACAAATCAAAGCCACACAGCTGTGCGGCCAGGTCGTGTGGCACCAAAATCACCCAAAAACCCTTATTCTCTATGTCACACGGTCTTGTGAACCGCTCATGTGCGGAACACGCCCGTGCGGCCACCTGTATGGTCACGAAACCACATCGAAACAGTCCACAATCATGAATATGCATCAGTAAAGAAATCCCTAATCACTAAGGGTTTAGAAACACACCTGATTTTAATCTAAAACCCCCAAAGAAAACGACCGAAATGTCTCGATTCCATCAATTCCGAAAACTAGCAAACCAGTCATACTAAATTAACATCAATCCAAATCACTACAACGAACCAACTACGGATTAATCTAAAACTCAAAAATAAGTAATTAACCCATACTAAAACTTACCCGATTCAAAAACGCCAACGAATGCAAATGCACACAAACGATTGGAACTAAAGATTCGGTACCAGATTTTTGAATTTATGATGTTGAAAACAATGCAAAGAGAAAAATTCCCAAAATGAAGAAACCTCAAATAAATTTTAAGATTAAATTAATCGAAATCCTAAAATTGAGAAAAAAAATTAGAGGAGGAAGAAGAAGGGAAAAACAAAAAGAAATGTGACAAGGAATATGGAAAAGAATGTAAAAACTTCATCTTTCAAATTAATTGAAAAATGTTTTTGGGAAATAACATAAAACTTATTTAAATAAATAAGTTATTAAAACTTTAAAACTGTGAAAAATATAACGTCAGTAATGACAATATATCGCAAAGAAAAAAAAGAAATAGAAATAAAAATAAAGAACACACAGATTTTACGTGGAAACCCTTTCGGGAAAAACCACGGGCAGAGGAGAAGAAAATTCACTATGTCGAATTCGAATCAATTATAAGAGGAATAGACCATGTCTATTTATAGGCTTATAAAGCCATATTCAATAGGAGTGTAGTAAGATTGAAACTCCTTATTCTAATCAATATCAAATAGATAGAGTTTAATAAGGTTTAAAAAACCTTGTTTAAAATAAAATAAAAGAAGTGTAATTCTATAAGGATTCTTCTTTTATTTTATTTAAATAAGAATTTGGGTCACTTAATTCTAACAATCTCCACCTTGACACGAATTCTCAATGAACAAGTTCTTCATCGCGAACTCTCAACGAACAAGTTCTCCACCTCTTCCATAAAACCCCTTAAGGGTTTAACTTCAACAATGAACACCAACCAAGTCTAAGCAATGCTCAAACTTGGTTATAGGAAGTGACTTAGTCATCATATCTGCAGGATTTTCATGAGTACTAATTTTGCTCACAACAATATCACCACGAGCAATAATATCACGAACAAAATGATACCGAACATCAATGTGTTTTGTTCTCTCATGAAACATTTGATATTTTGTAAGGAAGATGGCACTCTGACTGTCACAAAATACTGTGCTGATTTGAAGGTCTTCATTGAGCTCACTAAAGAGTCCCTTCAACCAAATAGCTTCTTTACAAGCCTCAGTAATTGCCATGTACTCAGCTTCAGTGGTAGACAAAGCGACTGTAGTTTGCAAAGTAGCTTTCCAACTGATTGCACAACCTCCTATTGTAAAGACATAACCAGTAAGAGGTCTTCTTTTATCAAGGTCTCTAGCAAAATCAGCATCAACATACCCAATGACTCCATCTCTAGTTCTTCCAAACTGTAAGCAAACATCAGTAGTACCTCGTAAGTATCTTAAAATCCACTGAACTGCTTTCCAATGTTCTTTACCGGGATTCGCCATGTATCTGCTAACTACACTGACTGCATATGATAAATCTGGATGCGAACAAACCATAGCATACATGAGAGATCCCACTGCGCTAGAGTATGGAACATGTGACATGTACTCAATCGCATCATCTGCTTGTGGAGATAAAGCCAATGAAAGTCTGAAATGGGCTGCTAAAGGAGTACTAACAGGCTTAGCACTCTGCATATTGAACCTGCAAAGAACTTTCTCAATGTACCCCTTCTGACTTAGGTACAATTTACTTTCTTTTCTATCTCTGAGAATCTCCATACCAAGTATCTTCTTTGCTGGTCCCAAATCTTTCATCTCAAATTCTTCACTTAGTTGGGCTTTGACCTTTCTTATCTCTCCTTTATCTTTTGCTGCTATCAACATGTCATCAACATAGAGAAGTAGATACACAAAAGAACCATCACTGTTTTTCTTAAAGTAAACACAGCTGTCAAAACTACTCCTTTTAAAATCATGAGAAGTCATAAAGGAATCAAACCTCTTGTGCCACTGTCTTGGTGACTGTTTCAAACCGTAAAGAGACTTTTTCAGTAAGCAAACATAGTCCTCTTTTTCTGAGACTGTAAAACCCTCTGGTTGTTGCATGTAAATATCTTCCTCAAGTTCTCCATGCAAAAATGCAGTTTTTACATCTAACTGCTCAAGCTCCAAATCATGTATGGCCACAATACCAAGCAAAGCTCGAATCAAACTATGCTTCACAACTGGGGAGAACACATCTGTGAAATCCACTCCTGGAATTTGACTGTAACCCTTTGCAACAAGCCTTGCTTTATATCTGGGTTCTTCAACTCCTGGAGTCCCTTCTTTCTTTTTAAACACCCATTTACAGCGAACAACCTTTTTACCTTTAGGAAGTTTCATAAGATCCCATGTTCTGTTTTTGTGGAGTGATTCTATTTCCTCTTGCATAGCAAACATCCATTTTTCTGAGTCTTCATAGCTAACCACCTCAGGATAATTAGACGGCCCTTGGTTTGCATCTATATCTTCAGCCACATTTAAAGCATAAGCAACTAGATCAGCCTCGGCATACTTCTTTGGAGGTTTAATTTCTCTTCTAGTTCTGTTTTTGGTAATAGAGTATTGTGGTGAAGAAGCAACTCTATTCTCAATTTTTGTACTGGCTTGAGGAGTTGTCTCTATATTAATCTGATGCTCCACCTGCTTTTAATTTTCTTTATTGGAAGACTCTTTAAGAGATAAGTTAGGTAGCATAGTAGTTTCATCAAAAATAACATCTTTGCTAATCACAACTTTTCTATTTTCAGGACACCATAACTTATACCCTTTTACTCCAGCTTTATAACCAAGAAAAACACATTTAATAGATCTCGGTTCCAATTTTCCATTATCAACATAAGCATACGTAGGACACCCAAAGATCTTTAAATCAGAATAATTAGCAGGATTACCAGACCATACCTCTTGTGGAGTCTTTTTCTCAATGGTAATGGATGGAGATCGGTTGATCAAAAAACATGCAGTAGAGTCTACTTCGGCCCAAAACGACTTTGGTAAGTTGGCATTTGACAACATGCATTGAACCTTCTCCATGATCGTTCTGTTCATTCGTTCTGCAACGCCGTTTTGTTGTGGAGTATGACGAACTGTCAAGTGTCTCACGATCCCTTTTGACTTGCACAGTTTATTAAACTCATCAGAACAAAACTCTAAGCCATTGTCTGTGCGGAGGTATTTTATTTGTTTTCCTGTCTGTTTTTCAATCATAGCTTTCCAAGACTTAAATGCGGAAAACACATCGCTTTTCTGCTTCAAGAAGAATGCCCAAACTTTTCTAGAAAAATCATCAATAAAAGTTAGCATATAATTAGCTCCACCTCTCGAAGGCACTCTTGATGGCCCCCACAGATCAGAATGAATATACTCCAACGTTCCCTTCGTGTTATGGATTCCTCTGGTGAATCGAACTCTCTTTTGCTTCCCAAAAATGCAGTGCTCACAGAACTTCAGTTTGCAAATTTCTTGCCCATCAAGAAGTCCTCTTTTGCTCAATTCTGTCATGCCATTCTCACTCATATGCCCTAGGCGCATATGCCAAAGTTTAGTAATATCATCATCTGACAAAGAAGAGGAAGTGACAGCTGCATCACCAATAACAGTAAAACCTTGCAAAACATATAACTTGATAGTCTTTCTCTGCCCTTTCATCACAATTAGGGAACCTTTGGAAATCTTCAAAATCCCACTTTCAGCTGTGTATTTGTACCCTTTTGAATCAAGAGTACTCAACGAAATTAAATTTCTCTTCAATTCTGGAACATGCCGTACGTTACTAAGTGTTCTGACAACTCCATCAAACATCTTAACTTTAATTGTTCCAACACCTGCGATTTTACACGAAGCATTATTTCCCATCAAAACAACACCTTCGGACACCGTTTCGTAATTTGTAAACCAATCCCGATTGGGACTCATGTGGAAGGTGCAGCCTGAATCAAGTATCCACTCCTCGCTCTCTTTAGAATTGATGACAGAAGCGACTAGAAGTTCACCATCACTGTAGTCTTCTACAATATCAGCTTCACCGGAATTTTCTGGTTGTTTTCCCTTTTGATTCGCAGCCTCCCTTTTAATCTTGTTCTGTAGCTTATAACGCTCAGATTTAATGTGCCCTTTCTTCTTGCAGAAGTTACAAGTTTTACCTCTGTTTGAAGACTTTGATCTACCCTTAGATTTACCGCGAGGATTCCGATCCTGTGTCCTTCCACGATCATCATCAGTATTCCGACGAACAATGAGACCCTCTCCTTAGGAGTTGGGTTTAACCACAAGATGCTTCATCTTATCATACAAGGTCAAAGAATCATAAACCTCATCAACTGTGAGAGACTCGCGGCTATATAAAATCGTGTCTCTAAAGGTTGAATAAGATGGGGGCAACGAACAAAGTAGAATCAACCCTAAATCTTCCTTATCATACTGAACCTCCATGGCCTCCAAGTTTGAGAGAATTTCTTTAAACACTGTTAAGTGTTCGTGCACAGATGCACCTTCCTCTAAACGATGAGCATAAAGACGTTGCTTCATATGCAACTTGCTAGTTAGAGTTTTTGACATACATATTTGTTCTAGCCTCTTCCATAATGCTGCGGCAGTCTTCTCCTTCATCACATCCTGCAAAATTTCGTTAGATAAATGCAGATGTAACTGTGTTAACGCCTTTCGATCCTTGCGCTTCTTATCTTCCTCCGTCAATGTCGAAGGCATCTTATCTACCCCTAGCAGGGCTTTCTCTAAATCCATCTGTGCAAGAACTGCCTGCATCTTTATCTGCCACAACGCAAATCTGGTGTTGCGATCCAACAACGGAATTTCATACTTTAAAGACGCCATTACCGTGATCGAGATGAAAAAAAAACCCGGAAGCTCGGATACCAATTTGTGAAAAATATAACGTCGGTAATGACAATATATCGCAAAGAAAAAAAAGAAATAGAAATAAAAATAAAGAACACACAGATTTTACGTGGAAACCCTTTCGGGAAAAACCACGGGCAGAGGAGAAGAAAATTCACTATGTTGAATTCGAATCAATTACAAGAGGAATAGACCATGTCTATTTATAGGCTTATAAAGCCATATTCAATAGGAGTGTAGTAAGATTGAAACTCCTTATTCTAATCAATATCAAATAGATAGAGTTTAATAAGGTTTAAAAAACCTTATTTAAAATAAAATAAAAGAAGTGTAATTCTATAGGGATTCTTCTTTTATTTTATTTAAATAAGAATTTGGGTCACTTAATTCTAACAAAAACAAAACAAACTTAATTAAAAAAATTGAATAGAATCAATTCCTTTTTTAACACACTTGAGGACTCGAGCTCGGGACCCAAAGATAAGCCAGGAATAACTAAGAATCTAATTTTTGTTTCTAAATTCACTAAGGGTAATGGTGTTTACTTGGAGTTTGACCCCACAAGGTGTTTTGTTAAAGATTCTCAATCTCATCGGGTTCTCTTACAAGGCATTGAATAGGGAGGCCTTTACAATCCAGCTGTTGATTCTTAAGTTTTGGCAAGGAAAAAATTTCAGTGTTGCACAATAATAGTTCAGCCCGAGAATGTTTCTAATTCTAGTGTTGTCAAGTCAGAAGTTTGTTTACATAATCTTTTGCACTGGAGACTTGGACACCCCTCTTTTGATGTAATGTCCAAAGTCTTGCAATCATGTAATTTCAATATTCCCAAGAAAAAAAATCTCTCTGTTTCTACTGCTTGTCAAATGGGAAAGAGCCATAGGTTGCCCTTTCAAACATTTGATACTATATACACTACTCTTTTGCATTTGATTGAGTCTGATGCCATTCTTGCTTTTCAAATTTTTTTAAGAACAAGCTGAGTTGAAATTTGACACTAAACTTAAGAGGCTTCAAATAGATTGCGGTGGAGAATTTAGAAATTATTCTCAGTTACTGGTGAATCAAGGCATTAAACATAGGCTGACATGTCCTCACACCTCTTAGCAGAGTGATTTGGTTGAAAGAAAACATCTTCAAATAGTAGAACTTGGTCTCACCTTGTTAGCTCAGGCTTCTCTTCCACTTGTTTACTTTGTCAATTCACCAGCACCGTAATCTCCTGCTACGGTTGCTGCTCCATTGTTAAGCTTTGACCTGCATTGTAACAAAAGACCAGCTGCAAATTTAGCTCAACTATACTGCAACATTGTTTTGAAGTGTACAAATGGAGCTGATCCGAATGCAACAACACATTTTGATTGTTTTGTTATATGCAGCTTTGTCTAGTTCTTTTGTAATTTGATAGCAAAGTTAGTAGGATTTGTTGATGATTTCAATTTGATATAATGTTTGATATGTCAGTTTCTTTTATGTGTAATTTAAGCTATGTTTTAATCACGTATTAAGTGGGAGCAGTTAACCATTAGGTAACTGTCCAATTACTTGTGTAATTCTTATATATATGTTCAAAATTTGAATGAAAGAGATGACGAAATTCATTCAACTGTTTTTGCAAAGTTCCCTATTCTGTTTTTACTTCATTTTGTTTTTCTTTTGATACAAAAAACTCCAACAAATGGTATCAAGAGCCTGTTTTCTTTGAGGGCCTTGGTTGTGCATTATTTATAAGCTAATCGTGTTTGAAACAAGAAGCAGAAGTTGTTTCATTGGTTTTTTTTTGTTGCTGCAAAACATGAGTTTTTCACCACCTCCTTCACCTGTTTTTGTTCGTGAAAACTATAATATCTGGGTAGTGAAGATGAGAACATATCTGCAGGTAAATGACTTGTGGAATGTTGTTCTAAATAACACTGAACCACCACCATTAAGAGCCAACCTGACCATTGCTCAGATCAGGCAGCATAGTGAAGACTGTGCCAAGAAGTATAAGGCCATGTCATGCATTCAAAGTGGAGTCTCTGATGTTTTCTTCACAAGGATAATGGCCTGCGACACACCAAAGGAGGCTTGGGATAAACTCAAGGAGGAGTTTCAAGGGTCAGATAAGACCAGGCAGCAGCAACTAATTAATTTAAGAAGGGACTTTAAGAATTTAAGAATGAAAGACTCAGAAGCCATTAAGTAGTATGCTGACAGAATCATGGCTACTGTCAACAATATAAGACTGCTTGGGGATGATTTAGTGATCAAAGGGTAGTTGAGAAAGTCATAACAACCTTGCCAGAGAAGTATGAAGCAAAAATTTCTTCTTTAACAGAGTTGATAAATGCTCTCTATGCATAAGAGCAAAGAAGAGCTATTAGAAATGAAGAGCACTTTGAGGGAGCTTTTCAAGCCAAAAGTAAAGAGGGCTTAAGCTCAACCTCAAATTTCAAAGACAAGAAGTCTTGGACAGAAAAGAAAAAGGAAGAGGCTACCAAGAAGAAGTTTCCACCTTGTTTCCATTGCAAAAAGACTACCCATCTTGAAAAATACTATTGGTATAGACCAGATATTCAGTATAGAGGCTGCAAACAATTTGGCCACATTGAAAAAGTGTGCAAAAATAAGCCATAACCACAACTACAGTATTAAAACAAAGCTTAGGCTGCTGAAGATGTTAAAGTGCAGGAAGAGTATGTTTTCTCAGCATCCTGCTTCGCAAGCTCGAGCAAGGTGAGCAAAATCTGGCTAGTTGACAGTGGATGTACCCACCACATGGCTTCTGATAAGAGCATGTTCAAGGAGTTGGACACCACCTTTAAGTCCAAAGTCAGAATAGGCAATGGTGACTTCTTTGAGGCAAAAAGGAAGGGTAAGGCTGTGATAGGCACCAAGTCAGGTAACAAAACCATTTCAAAGGTTCTTTATGTACCTGACATTTATCAAAATTTGCTAAGTGTTGGTCAGCTACTGGAGAAGGGCTACTCTTTAATCTTTGAAGGCAAAACTTGTGTGATCAAAAGTGCTACTGGTCAGGTGTTAACAACAGTAGCTATACAAGACAGAACCTTCATTGTGGACGTGAATCAACTTCAAGCTAAGGCATATGCAAGTCAGACTGATGATGCAACGTTATGGCATAGGAGGCTAGGGCATGTGAACTACAATTCTCTTAGTCAGTTGCAAAAAATGAATTTGGTGGAGCCTTCTTGCTATGATGAAGCTGTAAAAGAAAGTTGCTGGCAGGAAGCTATGAAAGCTTGTCATGTTCTACAGTTCTTTTTGCGCCTTAGTTTTGTATTTTTAGTTTGGCTCCTCATTATACCTTTCATTACATTTTGGATATGGCAGTTGGCTTTCATCAGGAGTTTTGGTGAAGCTCAGAGATTATTCTTGAGCCATATTTCAACCACAATCATTCTTACTGATTGTTTGCATGGGTTCTTACTATCTGCTAGCATTGTGTTTATTTTTCTTGGAGCAACTTCTTTAAGGGATTACTTCCTGCATTTTTGAGAACTTGGAGGACAAGATGCTAATAGAGAAGATGAAGTGGATAGGAATGGTGCTCGTGCAGCTAGACGGCCCCTAGGACAAGCTAATAGGAATTTAGCTAGTGATGGAAATGGTGAAGATACTGGTGGAGCACAAACTATTGGTGGAGCCGGTCAAATGATCAGAAGGAATGCTGAAAATGTAGCTACTCGTTGGGAAATGCAAGCAGCTCGTCTTGAAGCTCATGTGGAACAGATGTTTGATGGCCTGGATGATGCTGACGGTGCGGAGGATGTACCTTTTGATGAGCTTGTTGGCATGCATGGTCCTTTTTTCCATTTGGTTGAGAATGCATTTACGGTTCTAGCAAGCAATATGATATTCCATGGCCAAGAAAATGGCATGCATGGTCAGGTTGTAGAAATGTTGAAAGCAAACTCTACTACAATCGCTGAAGTTTCAAGCAACACAAGTGCACCATTTTCAGCAGATCTTTTGAAAGGAGCTACCAGGTTTGAAACCTTGAAAGAAAAAAATTAGTGTTTGTTGTATACAGTCCAAGAAGGAGTGTTAAGCTTTGGCCTGCATTGCAACAAAAGATCAGCTGCAAATTTAGCTCAACTATGCTGCAACACTGTTTTGAAGTGCAGAATGGAGTTGGTCTGAATGCAACAACACATTTTGATTGTTTTGTTCCTATGCAACTTTGTCTAGTTCTTTTGTAATTTGATAGCAAAGTTAGTAGGATTTGTTGATGATTTCAATTTGATGTAATGTTTGATATGTCAGTTTCTTTTATGTGTAATTCAAGCTATGTTTTAGTCATGTATTAAGTGGGAGCAGTTAACCATTAGGTAACTGTCCAATTACTTGTGTAATTCTTATATATATGTTCAAAATTTGAATGAAAAAGATGATGAAATTCATTCAGCCGTTTTTGCAAAGTTCCCTATCTGTTTTTACTTCACTTTGTTTTTCTTTTGATGCAAAAAACTCCAACATCGCTCAAGTTCAGTGGCTTTTACACCAGTTTTTGTAAATAATTATCTCATGGTTACAAGGGAAAGGAAGGTATTTTCAAACCACAGGTGTACTTGACAAAGGGTCTTGGTGACCAGGTGCCCAAGGATGTTCATGAGGCCTTAGTACAGACTCCCTCATTGGAAGAAAGCTGTTGAAGAAGAAATTTCAGCTTTAATTAATCAAGGCATGTGGAGCTTAATTGATTTACCTATTCATCGAACTACAATCGGATGTAAATGGGTGTTTAAGGTAAAAAAGAATGTTGACGGTAATGTAGCTCATTCCAAGGCTTGACTAGTTGCCAAGGGGTACTCTCAAACCCCTGGGTAGGATTTCAAAGAAATTTAGTCTTGTTGTTAAAGATACTACGTGCTCGCACTTGTTTTGACAAATCATTGAATATTAAGACAAGTGGACTTCAATAATGGCTTTGTCAATGGACATTTGAAGGAAGTCTACATGAATCAACCTCCTAGTTTTGAACAGGTTGGTGAAGGTCACAATCAGCCGGTGTTCAGGTTTCCTAAAGAACTATATGGTCTCAAACAAGCCCTCGGGCTTCTTTTGAGAAATTGAAAATTTACTTGAGGGAACTTGGTTTTTTGTATTCTAAAGCTGACGTAGCCTTGTTCATTCGTGTAGTAGAGGGTAAAAGGATCTATTTATTGGTCTATGTAGAAGACATAGTGATAATGGGAGATGACATAATTGAAGTTGATAAATTGGTCGTATAGCTAAACAAAAGGTTTTCATTAAAGGACCTAGGAGACTTGAATTTTAATCTTACTGTAGATACTCACAAGGTTGGTGAAAATGTTATTTTGAACCAAAAGAAGCATATCCAAGAGGTACCACGAGTTGTTGCGATGGCAGATTGCAAACCTTTAGCCACACCTACGGTTGGCTTACCTAAGTTAGAAGTATCCGCAAGCTATTTTCTTCTTAAACCTTCTCAGTACAGGAGCGTAGTTGGCAAGCTTCAGTATCTTTGTGCCACAAGGCCAGACATTATGTTTGCGGTGAGCAAAGCAAGTTAGTTTATGCATCAGCTTATGGATGGTCATTGGCATGCACTGTAGAGGATACTTAGATATTTCAGAGGCACAATTAACTATAGGATTCTATTCAAAGCAACAAAAAACATGAGTCTTGTTGCCTTTGTTGATAGGGACTATGAGAGTAGTCTCGAAGACAGGCGCTCGACCTTGGGTCATGTGGTACTCTTGGTGGAAACCCAATCTCTTGGAGCTCCAAAAAGCAACCTGATGTTGCTTCGTATACAACAGAAGCTGAATACAAGAGCGTAGCCAGAACAATGTCAAAGTTTATGTGGGTTAGATTCTTCTTGGAAGAGTTGGCAATTAAAATTCCCTACATGCCAGTGACAAAACCAGTGCAGTAGCGATGTCTGAAATCCAGTTCTTCATGCCAAGTCCAAGCATGTGGAGCTTCATAGGCATTTTATGTGAAAACATGTAGCAACTCACAAAATGGAAGTGAATGACGTACCTACGCAGGAGCAAGTGGCTAACATCTTTGACCCAGCCTTTGATTGGTAGATCTTTTTTGTATTTCAAGAGGAAACATGGTGTTTGTTTCAGTTAGTTTTTTTAAGACCAATGGGGAATGTTAGTGTAAGCTGGTTCAATCAATATCAGTTGGGTTAGTTGTACAATATTAATCAGCTGAGAGTTTGTTGAAAGGAGTTAATAAGTTTTTCGCAGTTGCATTATTTTCACTGAATATTTTATCGAGTTTTTCATAGTTTGATCTATCCCATCTGAGGTGATAGGGAAGGTTTATATAATCATTTCTCGTAAGGAAGACGCGCGAGTGGCAAGAAGAGACCAATAGAGAGAAAAAAGTAATCAATGTTCTTTTAGGGCTTTTCGTGCAAAAAACAATAATGATATGATGAATATAAAATATTTTAAAATTTATATGAATATTTAAAGCACAAATACAGAAACACAAGGTCTAACGAATCTGTAAAAGAGAAACTAAGACTCTTATTGGATACCAATGGATTACAATTTTTCTTTTTTCTCAAACTTGTTTTTAATTACAAAAAAGGATTTGTTGCCATTGCCCCCTATTTCTTAATCCCGTCTTCCCCAGAAAACAGTAGACTGTCCTCAAATCGTCCTTTTCAGCATGGGCCTCCCGACTTCCTCAACTTACTATTCAAATACTGCTTCACGCATGTTTGATTTGTCTCGAAGATGAATGGCATTCCCCTTATCTGCAAATAAAAACCACCATTTACAGCTTAAAACTTCTCAAAATGTTCATATCCCAACCCGAATATGAAAACAACTGCATGCATGTCACTGTCCAATACCCATTACCACATAATTCATGAAAAACAATATCATCAAACAGTACCTCAATCAAACAACCCGAATCAAGGCTCAGGCTCTGTCCAGGACCTACTTCCTTGTTATTTATCGATACCGAACACTTGCCGAGATTTTTAAGATGGAATGATCCATCGTCTTCCAAGTTGAAAATTGCCTAAACACACGAGAGGAACCATAGAAAATTAGTATGGCAGCTTATTATACAACAACGAATTACTATTCTCATGTATTACTACTATCTTCTCTATAATCCATGAATTTATCAAGTCATCACACCTGCCGCCTTGACACTTTATTAGCACAACCTTCTCTTCCCAAGTCGATGTCAACAACAAAATCTTCTGTTGTTCTACCCAGTAATATCTGCGAAATCAAAATTATAATGTATTACTGAAATTTTCTTTCATCAATTTTCATTTACTCGCCTAGGAACAAAAATCCTAAAATTGCTACTAGCTTCAGATACTGATAAGCAGTTTAGAAAGCATGGTTTTCTTACTGGGCTTTATTATGTGTACAATTGAGAAACCATTTACTTCAAAGATTAACAAAATATCATTCAAATCATAAAGGCAACATTGAGGAGAACGGTAAAAAAGTATGGATACGGTACAAAAGCTTAAAAATAAGGACTTCTTAGTTGTAGAATACCTCAGGTTTCTTAATATAATGTTTGGAATGGCGGCCATACAAAATGGCAAAAGCTCCATGGGATGCAATGGCCCTTTGCATGTAAGAATGGGAAACCTGCTCCAGCCTAATAATTGCTTTTTTATAGTCCTCATGCTGATATCTAGCAACTGCACAGAAAGTAAAAATTATCTTGCAATTCTAGAAAACAGATTCAAATACAAAAAATAGAACCCACAAGAGGTGGAGGCGGGGAAGAAAAATAACACTTTTTTTTCTCTCTTCAGTAACTGCAGATATTACCAAACTACTACGGCAGGGCTTAATAGATAAAAGTTAGCAATTTAAAATTTATTCGGTCAACATACTACCTTCCTGATCCCACAAATCTTGGTCATCAGGATCCAAGTCCATATCAAGGATCTGTTCATAAAGCATAAAAGAACATGAATAGCAGACAATAATGATGACTATAATAAAAGTGACAACCAGTGGCAGTTCAAGACATACCATTGCCTCAATATCTGAGAAATAAGGAACATCATCATCACTTTCAATCACTAACTCTTCTAGATCTGGAGGTGGATGATCAATAACTGGTTCTGGAGAAATAATATCCATGGGCCCCACCTCTGCACTAGTGGCTTGGTGATCTTTAATCTTTTCTAGAGCATCCACTTCTTGTTTAATGGCAAAAGAATTCAAACTATTGTGGTTATCAGAACAAAGAGCAGGTTTCTCTCGTAAAGAATCAGCAGAAGTATGACCTAAATGCTTTCCCGATATTATACTTTCACTCCTTTCCTTCAGCAGTGTCGGTTGGAGAGTGCCTTCAGTAATATTTTTGGAATTAGTTTGAGCTGAAACATTGGCCAGAAAACCATCGGTTTTAGGTGCTACACATGAAGAATCCTCGCATTTAACTCTGCAATTATTAACTGGATGGAGTTGACCCATTTCTGGTACCATTTGTGACTCTTTCGTTTGAGAGGCTCCAATAGATTGCCCAGGATCTCTTTGATCTCTCTGAACCAGAAAGGGACCTCCATCAGTTTTCTGACCCCCAGAAAAATCTTTAAAAGATGCAGATAATGGATTGCCAGCTTCTTTGAAAACGTGTTGTGTTGAGGAAACAACTGATGGGCACAGCTGTTTGGAGAACAAATCTTCATTGCAAGGAATTTCTGGGTCCTCAGTATTTAATGTGCAACAAATGATACCATTAGTCAGTTCAGGGAACTGACAATCTGAAGTTAATACAGAAGAAAGCATCAAGGCCTCTGAATCACAAGAAATAGGCCCATCTGCTGCAGAAGATCCTGCAACTTCATCCAATTCACCAAGACATGAAGACGCATTTGCTAGATTATCTTGAGCTTCCGATGCCATAGCTTCAGTTACATCAGGCATTTGATCTTGATCACAATTATTAGGTGAACTTGCCAAAAATGAGCTCAGGCCATCAAAGTAAGACTTATCAATCACATCTTTCGCATCAACATCCATGAAAAAGGGTTCATCATTCATAAGGGTGTTAGTAATTTCCACCAAATAACCTTCTGTATCAGCTGTTTGATGTCCCATGTCTGCACATGGCATGTCAGGTTCCAACTTAGAATCAGTAGCAACATCATGCTCTGCTGCATGATCACTCTTAGTATCGATGTCACCAGGAAGTGCATATACATCTCCCTGCATATCTTTTTCCTCATGACTGTCAGTGGGAATAGCAGATACAGACAAGCCTTCATCAGTTCCCCATATAGACAATCCACAATCCATAACTGGTGAGTTGAAGACCTGGTTGCCCTCAAACTCAGAGCAGATATTCTCTGGATCATTGTTAATTTGATCGAAAGTAGATGAAGGTTTTACCATTAAATCATTAGCAGAAAACAAGCTGCTTACAGGCAGTTCCTTAGATTCATGCAATTCCTCAATGCCAGACCCACTCTCTAGAAGAAACTGATTCTCTCTGAGCATATGAGGAATTTCCTTATGTAGATTAACTGGCTCTACAGGAAAACTACTATCATCTGGATTATGATTAGTAGTCTGAAAGCCATCTGTCGTGCACTCATCTCCCACTCCAGCACCATCATCAGCTAACATTTGCGGAAAAGAACAACTCATTATATTCATATTTGTTTCTTGAACTCCAAACTGATTTGAAATTGGATTGCCAAGCATGCAGTTTTCAGGTAGAGGCTCATCTTCAAGCCCAACATAGTTGCCATCATTAGGTGCGATAAGGAAACTCAGGTCCATCGTGTTAAAAGGCTCGTTGCAAATTCTTTTGCGCAATGCATAGTAACAGCTACGCACACTCTCAGACTTTCTCTTTCCACCCAAACTTCTGCTATCTTTTGAATTTCCTGTTCTGCCAAATTTCGAAGACAAGGAAGAAGCAGAACGCTCAAACTCGATTATGCGAGAAGAAGCCTCCTCGGAAACAACTGGATCATAAAGGAGAGAATGCCATCGATCTTGCAGTTCTCTAATGGAGAATTTCCTAGAGAACTGCACTGCACCCTTAGCAAGAGATTCCAAAGAAGCACCAGCCTGCAAAAGGATACAAAGAAATAGATTGAAACAGGGTTCAATAATGTAGAAACACAATTCATAGGACGATAAGAAAAACAAAACAAAAACTTTAGTAGAGTGAGGTGATAATGTCATGCTAAATGCACAATTTGGATCCCTTTTTCCTGTTGATATTCATGCACTCTTTGCATAAGGGCACTACCAGACCAACCATAATGTCATTTCATGTTTTAGAAAAACTACTAGCATCCATGAATAGAAACACTTTGGCACAGCGCAAACCATGTTTATTAGTAATATTTCTACATCGCATTCTCACAAGCAATCTATCTACTGACAAATTTTGGCATTATGCAGTAGTATTCCTCTGAAACAACAACAACAACAGGAGGATAATCTTATGAATATCCTAACTTTATAAACATAATGCAAGAATCGTATAACTTTTTTTAAATACAACCAACTTATATTGCAATGAATCCACGCTTTAACACAATAAACCCAGAATTTGAAGACTAGAACAGTGGCAGTGCCATACATCCAAAAGACTAAGAAGGACGCGTAAATAAGTTCTGCAATTCTAATAAATAAAACAAGAAAATAGAAGGGGCGAGAAATTTAAAAGAAAAAAAAGGCATTATTTTCTAGCTACTAGAAAAACAAAGAAGACTTCAAGTTGACAGCAAATACGAACAGAAGAAAAGTCGAATTGAGACCACGAGTAAAACCAATTCCTGAAACAAGTATGAAAAAGACCCAATCTTTATTTTATTCCTTTTCTTAAAAATCAATGAAGGAGAAAAGAAAAGGCAAGTACCTCAATAGCGTTCTTCAAAAGAAGGTCATCTTCAGGTATCCAAGTGGAAAGGACTGGAGCCAAAGCCCCCATCTATTTTGGAGCACAACCAAGCAAGAAGGAGCCGCCTTTCAACCCCTCCGCCCTTTTCTTTATATTTGTTTTACAACTTTGTCTTCCCACGATTTCTGTCTGGCGAAGCGTCGGTTTGGGTCTCTCCAAGTGTGTGAAACATGAAAACGAAAAAGAAAAGAACGAAAAAGAGTGTGTGGGAGGGAATTTTAAGAGGAAACCTAGAACTAAAAACTGAAAGCAGGGGGATGGTGGGGTTTTACTGTCGAACGTGGGGGACAAATTAGATTTGATGATTTCACGGATTTTCAATCAAATCGGAGTGTGGTAATGCCAACCAAAAGTTAACTACAAATAACCCCCCCCCCCTCGTTTCTTTCTTTTGGGGTAGAACGTGGCTTCTTTACCTTCACTAACCCTTTCTCTCGCTATCTCACGGTAATTCTTCAGGTGACTGCACCCGTATTGGCTGTTGGTTGCGGCGCCGCGTAATTGGTTTTGACCGTTGACTAAACCGTCTATCACCTACCTTCAAAGTGGTATAGATTTTGATTACGGTAAATTTTAGGTTTTTTTTAATTTATTTTAGATTTAACTTAGTTTTAGGGCATATTTAGGCTACCTTTATAAAATATTTTTCACAAAATTATTTACTTTTACTTTTCTGTAAATAATTTACTTTTATAATGTTTGGATGAATATATGTAAAATATTTTCTGTTGTTTGGCAGATTATTGAAAATATTTCATAAAAGATGTTTTAAATGAAACAAATGTATATTTAAGAATTTATTATTTTTTATTGTTTAATTGAGTTTATTATATATATATATATATATATATATAATAAATTTATATTTTTCTTGCCTGTATTGCAAGATGCAGCATGCCAATATGGTAGAAGCCTAACAAGCTTTTTCCTTTTAAGCATGCAACAAAGCTTATATTGCAATCAATAAGCACACGCTCAAAAATGGTTAATCCCACATCTAAAAATACCACCAACGGTTTCAATGATTTTAGTTCTCTTAGCTACATCTCAAGAGCAAATTCTACAACATACAAATAAGTTCAAGTCAATTATGCTCATACTGAAATAATAGGACCAAGAGACCTCAACAACTTCAAGGCACAGAGGCCAATTCTACAACATACAAATAAGTTCTAAGATTATTCAAGAGGATCCCAGTGAAGGGAAAATTCTTTTTCTTCAGACTCCTTTACCAGTATAATAAATTCAAATACTAAAATTCGAACAAAATGATATCTTATAATTGCATAATCTAATCGTGACATTAAGCAAAACCTGGAATTGTGATTACTAGATTTACAAATGAAAAGAGTGACAAATTTATGACCAAAACTTGTAAAATTTTCATATTTGAACAACATTTGGTTTTCTTCACACAATCATTACATTGTACAGAGAAAAAAGAATTACACTAATCAACACCTCTTAATACAAGCAACGCCCAATATGATCCCTCATCATCATCACATAGTAAAAAATATTAGACCTAAAACAAGGACTAAAAATATATATAAAACTAAATGTGAAAAATACTCAACACTACCAACCCATTTGAATAAACCACTCGACTTCTACCTGGCTGTGCCTCAATTTACAGAGGGAGAAGCCCAACTTGCAACTTTCAGCACATATCCAAAAGGAAACCTATGCCATGCACAATCTGCTTTTCTAACTTGTATCTTTTATACTACCACAGCACCTTGCAATCTGGTTCCCAAACTGTGCATCTTTCATAATCTCAAAGCAGTGCACTCACCAGTTCAATTTGTAAAGAGGAAGGCATGTTTGAAACACTGCAAAACTCTGCAACCCGAAGAGACCTACTTGCTCCACGCAAGGTTTTGAAGGGTTTTGATAATAACCGCATAAAGCCATACACAAGACCCTTCTTAAGGCAAAGATGTCTCATGCCTGGCCACAAACACTGTCCACTCCTCACCTAAACCATCACAAAACAGGCTTTCAAACTTAAATACCATAAACCAACATATATGTAAGAAAAAGTTCCTACAAAAAAAAATCAATGGATTTTAGAGAAGCTCTGCAGACAATAGTAATACAATATCACAAAAAAGCGATTTGGAACTATTAACCAGATTGTAAACCACCAATCATTTCTCATTAATACATAGTATTACTCTGTATTAAATGATTTCAAATAGTTCATATCAGCATACACTACTTAATATATATATATATGGACAAAGCAACAAGTTCAACTGTTCAAGTTGTAGGACCCAATTTATGCCCGGGGCCGATAAAACCAAAACCAAAAACCAAAAGCAACAAATTAAAAAAACCAAACAATTAATAATAAACAGTCCAGTTTATTACATCAAACCCAAATACAAATAGGTCCAACAAATCTAATCCCTACAAGCCCAATAGTTTAACTCCGAAACAGGCCCAATAAACCAATATCAAAACTGACCCAAATGGCCCAAACTGGATGGTATTTCGGAAACCCCTAGCCACAGAATCCTAGCCTTGCGCCGCTTCAGCAGCCTCCAGCGCACAGCCTCCGTACGTGCCACGTCCACACCTCCGTACGCGGCCTTGTACTTGCGAAAACAACGACAAAAGACAGCACAACAAATCAAAAGAAAAGGATTGTATTTTTTTCTTATTTTTATTTTTCGAATTCGGTTATAAAAACCAAAGCAAACATTTGTAAAGGTCTTCACGTTTTTTGCAAACACTGACTTACGCATACAAAAATAGAAATAAAACAGAAAGAAAAAGGTTTTTGAAGGTGAATCTCAGATTTTCTTTTACACATTATGTTTTCTTTTTTTTTTTATTCCTTTCCTTTGGGTTTTTATTTATCGCATGCAAAAAAAATAAAAAGAGAGGGGCGCTTATCTGTTTAATACCGTCGCCGGATTCCTATTCACTTTGCTGAAATCGAAGCTTGAATGGAAATTTTTAGCCGTGAAGGTGGCAATATCTTCGAGTATTAGCAAAAGGGGGCCAGATTTGGTCTTCACTTGACACCGTCACTGATTACTGTGGCGTATGGTAGTAGGATGGCCTTCTGACATTGGTTTTTGGAGTCGGCCGATTAAAAAGGGGGTTAGGAGAATGTTAAGTTTTTTTTTCTGTTTAAAATGGCGAAAGGGTTAGTTATTAGGGTTAATTTTTTAAGTTTTATTAAGACGTATGAAACGACACCGTTTAGGGCCTGTTTCAGTGGCTCTAAAACGGTGCCGTATAGATCACAACCCGATTCGTCCGACTCGATATCCATAGGATCCGCTTGTTTCTGCGGTGAAGGAATATTTACGCGCTTGGTCCCTCCATTTTGCGCTGATATTCGATTGGGCCCTATTTGCATTTCTTCCGTTCTTTAATTATTTCCTTATAATTCATGCGCTGTTTTAATTTGGCCCAGCTTGAACGCTGCGTTTTGGGCTATGGAATTATTTTCTGGTTTAGTCCCTAATCATTTGTGCGCATTTTAGCTCGGTCATTGACTTTGTTCAAATCATTCTATTTATTTATAAAGTAGCATGTCAATTTTATTATTATTTCAATTAAGTTTTTTTAGTTTTCGTGCACAATCTTTGCAATTTTCTTTTATAGAAATAAATTTATTTATTATATAAGTTATTTTAATAAATTATTTTGAACTATTTTATTGATTTTACAATGTTTTAATTTGTTTTAAACCGTCATATATATATTTTTTTATTTTATTGTATAAATATTTGATTTCAAAATATTCTTTTATATGTCTCTTTGTTTTAATAATTTGTATAATATTTAATTTAAATACTCTTATATATTATTAATTTATACGTACATATATATATATATAATTTGTATTAAAATTATCTTATTTTATGTATACATTATTAATTTCATATTATCTTATGTATGTATTCTCTTTTTAAATCTATCTATGTATATATATTTTATTTTAAATCTATATATAAATATATAATTGTTCTTTTAAAGATCTTATTCTAAATTATGTTTTACTTATTTCACACACTTTTCTATATTTTTTTATATATACATTATTTATTAAGTTTTTTTTTTATTTTAGATAAGTATATTCGGTTTTAGATTATTTTGTATATAGTATATTCGATTTTAGATTATTTTGTATACCATACATTTTAAATTTCTTCTTACATAATAGTTATTTCGTAAACTCATTTATAAATTATTATATTGATTATAGTTTATTTTCTAAATAATTTCATAAATTGTAGATTTCAAACTCCATTTTCTTTATTTTAAATCCATTTGTTAGCATTCAAAATTTTGTTTTATATTAATTTGCCATTACAAATTTTGTAGAATTATTCTATTTTGTAGTTTATTGATCTTTGATTGTTAATATGTATCTTTTAAACTATGCAGTTATCGTTATTGTATATTTGTGCGTTAAATTATTTCTATAATTACGTTCATTTGTATAATGTTGAGTTTTTATGTTATTTCATGATTAATGCTATGCTTGTGCTTCTTGTTTTTGTTTTATGTTTCAAACTCCAATGTATTCGGGCCTTTACTAAATGTTTCATTTTTTAAAATGCATTTTGAGCCAATTTTAAAATTGCGTATTTGAAAATAATTCAAAATAAGGCAATATTTCATGTTTGGGAATTCGAGAAATCGTGCCCTATAGTTTTGGGTTTCGGTTTTCCGTTTGACCAAATAACCAAATATCCTTTTAAAATTTTGTCCATGTTTTCTAAAAAACAAGGCAATGTTTCGTGTTTGAAAATCCGAGAAATCGTACCCTATCGTGCTGGGCTTCGGTTTTTCGTTTGTCTAAATAATCGAATATCCTTATAAAAATCTCAATGCATGAACTTTGGAAATCATGAGAGGATCTCGGCATCGAGGGTTTGAAACGTCATATCCTATCGTGCTGGATGTGATATTTTATTCCTTTGGAACAAGAGAATCTCAATATCCAATTCGGACTTATTTAAATATTTTTTTAAATACGGAATTTCAAAATCGTTTCAAACTTTTCGACATTAGGACATAAATTAATCGATTTGGTACCAATTTTGCGCGTTGCGAGGGTACTAATCCTTCCTCATACGTAACCGACTCCCGAACCCGTTTTCTTCTTGAAATTCATAGACCAAAATTAATTTCTTTTAAAAATAAAACAAAATTCTTTACAAGGTGATCCGATCACACCTAAACAAAAAAGGTTGGTGGCGACTCTACTCTATATTTTTTAAGTCGATCACCGTTTTTTCAAAAAGCAAAAAATGGTTTCGATAGCTTGGCGACTCCACTGGGGACTGGTTGAGAGCCAGGCCATAGATTGATTAAGTTTTGTCCTTTTGATTGAAAACTTGGAAAATTGTTTTGAAAAATCACATTTCTTTTAATGCATTTATTGATGTTATGATTAAAATATCGTAGAATACTATTGCATTGCATTGCATGACCGTTGTGGTTACACCTGTAAGTGGGAGTGAAAAACTATGCCTTCGTGAGGTTTTCACCTCCGCATGGGCTAGTGGGCTGCTTCCGGAATACATCTGTACCTATGTGCTTCGTGAGATTTTCATCTCCTCATGGCCATAGGGAAATGTATTCCCCTGAACCGAACTCGATCCAAATGAGCTTATAATGGGTGAGGATTGAGGAATTTGCTGGTTCAGGTACCTCTCTTTAGAACCAAACCACATGTAGAAAACCCTAAGAGCCAACCCTAGGTAGAGCCACGCCAAACCCTAGTGGTCACCCGATTAGGTACTTTATTCTGTTGTTTATTTCTCTTGTGCTAACGTGTTTCTTTTGTTTTGACTGCATTGCATTTCATCATCATAGAAAGGGGGTGTTGATTCATATTCGATTACTAAATAGAAGAGTTTGTCATAACGAAATGGATTGCTTGATAAAGTGGATTATAATACGGTCTTTCAAATATAGTCCAAATAAACAACGTTAGAAGGCTGATGGTCCGCAGAAGAATACAAGACTTTGCCCGAGGATTCAAGTCGACAAAGACTATTCAAGAGTCGTCACGCCTCGACTTTCTTAAAGAAGCTTATGAGCATCACGGGGGATAGGTGAGTCAAGAGTCGCGACTTGGATCAAACAACAAGGAGCTAGAAGAGGCATCTATTGAGAAAGTTCATGGGACACGACCGTAACATCTGGATACGAAGAAAAGGATTGGTGTCTTCACCTGGACTATGAGGACAAAGCCGTATATGTAATCCGTTTTATGTAAAGGAATTTATCTTCTAGAAAAGTTCCTCTAATGGAATAGAATTTAGAATCAACGCCTCTCTTTCTTTTTACATTCATTCTATGCATTTGCATTGCATTTCATGCATTTGCATTACATTGCATATGCATTAAAATTTGTAGAAAGGCTCTGATTAATTAAAAATTATTTCAGTTAACCTAGAAGACATGGAACAAAGGTTGGAGAGATTAGAGCAAAGACAAATACTGATGCAAGAGCAGTTAGCCAAAATTCAACAGGATATGCGAGATCAAATGAATATGATGTGCCAGTTAACCCAATTACTAGTCGGAGGGCTTGAAAAAAATGAAAGGCCCGGTGGTCAACAATAGGCGTCACAGCCCAACTAGACGTGCCTCCGTAAGGGGCACCTGTCATTACAAACCCCAATGTCAAATGGATACCTCAACACTGTTAAACTTCTCGATGGGCTCAGGTTTTAACCCGGAGGATGATCGAGCCAAATCGGTTGTAGTGGCAGAATTAAAAGGAAAAGGAGAGTGGACTTTAAAAGCCCCGAAGAAAAAGGAAAATAAAGCGAATAGTACGAGAAGGAATAACAAGGGCCATTCAGAATCGATTACAGTAAGCCAGCCAAGGACGGTAACTACCAGCCATCAGGTCTCCCCAAGGCAAGGACCCAATTCAAGACCGAACTCAGAGAAACCCCAGTTCACACCTATCCCAACGACTTATAGGGAGTTATACCAGAGCTTATTTGATATGCATGTTGTAGCTCCTCATTACTTGAAACCAATGCAACCCCCGTACCCCAAATGGTATGATTCAAACACTCAATGCGAGTACCATGTGGGAATAACGGGTCACTCAATCGATAACTGCATTGTATTTAAGAAGTTGGTCGAAAGGTTCATTAAAATGGAAATTGTGAAATTCGATGATTTTTCAAGACCTGATCATTCTGACGAAGTAGTAAAATGTGATAATAGAAACTAGGATGGGGTAGGAGAGTGCGTTTCCTTGAAGAAGTCATTAGAAGCCTAGAAATCGGGAAATCAGAACACTAATGACATATCTGAAGAGGGAATCGCAGAATAAAAGTTTCCAAGCCCTTACATACATGGGAAAATTTTGAACAATGGGACTGCGGAAGGGATCCCTGTATTTTTAACTAATCTAGAGTAATATTCAAAACATGCTTGTTGCTTTAAGCCTAAAAGCAATAAGATTTCTTTTGTGAAATAGGCTTGTGTCCAGAATTTTTATTTCAATAAAATGCATCTTTCTAAGTAAATATTTTCATTCTTTACATTTCATATTGTACATTTTTTTGTTCTTTCATTCTTTATTCATGACCATGTCATACAAATAATCATCCTTAGAATCATTTATTCTTTGGATTGCCTTTGTACCTAGGTACCCAGATATCAACGACATGAGCAACATTGTTACTGACTCCCCTTTTGAATGAAATATGGGTCTAAGAGATCTAAGGACTTTGAAGAGGACAGAGATTATAGTCTATCTTTTGATTTGTTAAGGATGGCAGAACAAGATGATAATAGACTCTACCTTGCAAAGGGTCAGTAGACTTTGCAAGCGTAGGAAAGGGGCAAAGATCGAAGCCTAACTCACCACAGAAATAAGGCGAGACATTATTGAGCCATTTTCGAGAATTTGAAGATGTTTTCGTACGATCATATTGAGGCACGCCGGGCTACTGAAACGTGGGTATGCTATTAAGATTGGTGTTTAAAGAACCCATGCTAATGGTTCTATAGTAGTCAGGCTGATCATGAGGTTTAGGTACTGCTGGTCCACTAGAAAAGGGAGGTTGCATCAGTTATGTCGTGAAAGCCAAATGGATGAATATAGGACTTACGCGCCTCCTCTATTTATTCACAGATTCCCTATATGTGGGGCAGGGACGTTATCAAGCCAATCTTCTCAAAAGCTTTTAGCCAACATCGACTCATATTCATGGTCGTCGGTTACTTCACTAAGAGGGTGAAGGTCGCTTCCTATGCCAATCTTACAAAGTCGACAGTTATCAAATCCCACTCTCAATGCCAAAAAAAAATCAAAATTAGATGCCAATAAAGAATGCCAGAAACGATCATGTTTAACAATGCATAATTGCACAACATCAAAGATTTACAGTCTGTTCAAAGATCAGACGCCATATCAATGCAGCAAAGGTAGCCAAAAACCATTCAAATTCAAGAAAAAGGACTGTGATTTGTAAAGGTTGGCATAAAGAAGTTACCATTTACCCTTTATGCTTCTTGAACGTTGGCCAGGACCTTCACCAGGGCAACATCTTTCTCATTGGGATATGAAAGGCAAACAATTGTTGGAAGTTAAGATTCCTTTTCTCCAAGCTTTGATTAAATTGGATGAAGCAGAATGTCTTTAGTAGGCTTGATTAAAAGTATTCATCATGGTCGAATGTACCAAAAAGGGATGATACGGTCTTATGATAAAAAGGTTCGCTCAAGAGAATTTCAGGATGGGGACCTGGCATTAAGAAGGATTCTTATCATCCAAAAGGACTTCAGAGGTAAATGCCAAATTTGGAAAAACCTTATGTGGTGAAGAAGGCTTGTTCTGGAAGATCATTAACTTTGACCAAGATGGATGACAAGGACATGCTCAAGCCGGTGAATTCAGATTTCTGTCTAAAATGAGAGGCCAAGGTGAAAACCCGCAAATGGGCACTTTGAGACCAAAAAAAAATTCAATCAAAAAGAAGAAAGAAAAGGAGAGGCCAAGGCAGAAACCCACAAAAGGCGCCTTGAAAAAAAAGGGGATTTGAGTTGAAAACCCGAAAAGGGCAGCTCAAATTTTGATCGAAAGTAAGGCATACAATAGTTTTGCTATACTTGAATTAACAATGAAGAAGTATGCTACGTCTTGGGGCATCGAAAAAGTATACGGATCCCCTAAACACATATTAAGCTTAAAATGGTCCTCAAGAAGTTTGAACAGAGAAGCTCAGGCTGCGATATCTGGGGCACCTAGTTTCCATTTTATCCATTTCAAATTTGTTATTTCAAAGAATGCTCCCAATAAAATTTCTTTGCATTTGCTATCTTGAATTAACTTATTTGTTTCGAGTTATGCTCCTAATTAATTTCCTTCCTGTTCATGGTTATGATCTTTTTCAGGCATTTTGCATTGAAATAACGATTAGTGGACTAATAATATTTTCATGAAATGAGTTTCGCATATTACTTTGGAAGTTTCTGAATAATACAAGAACTTGAAATAGGACTATTGTTTAAAACTCACCAAGTTTAAAGAAGAGTCTAAACTGAGACTATCTCTTCGGATTTTTGTCAAAAATAGTGGTTGCGTCGGTAATACAATCTTGACAAGAAATGGGCAATGTTAACCCAAGTGTAAAAGGGGAATCATTCGCAAGAAAAAAATGATATTCTGCACCCATGCAAATATAATGCATACACATTTGGTTAGGTCACCTAGGGAGCAATCAGTTGATTTGAACAAGTTACAGTCCTCTACCCTTGAGTTGCAGTGGGATAGATTGAAGATGAAACAAAGCCTATATTCTTGAATTACAAGGGGGTGGATTAAAGTTGATACAGATCTTATACCTTTGAATAGTAATGGGATGGATTGAAGAAGAAGCAAATCCTATATTTTGAAGTTGCAATGGGATGGGTGGGAAAAGATTCAGATCCTGTACCTCTAAGTCACAATGAGATGAACCCTGAAGTTACAGTGGGGCAAATCTGTTGAACAAAATATAATGGTTTTCTCAGGTTTTCTGTTGAGAATACCAGCCGAACAAGATGACAGCACAATACGTCAGTGATAAAGCCCTGATAAACAATGAGTGATGACACCTGAAATAGGAATCATTCTCATAACATTTTTGCATTTATATATCATAGCATGTCTAAATAGGAGCATTTGACTCATTTCGATCATGGCATCCTAATTATTAGGCATAAGCATGTACCTATTCTACAGGTTATGTCCTCAAGAGGACAGTGTAGTAAGGTAGATTGAAGATATTAGTCTGGTCTCCCTGAGTTTGCAGTGGAGCAGACTAAAGATAGCAGATCTGGCATTCCTGAAGTTGTAGGAGCAGATCGAAGACATCAGATCTTGTCTCCCTGAGTTTGCAGTGGAGCAGATTGAAGATAGCAGATCTGGCATTCCTGAAGTTGTAGGAGCAGATCAAATACATCAAATTTTATCTCCTTGAGTTTGCAGTGGAGCAGATTGAAGATAATAGATCTGGCATTCCTGAAGTTGTAGGAGTAGATCGAAGACATCAGATCTTGTCTCCTTGAGTTTGAGTGGAGCAGATTGAAGATAGCAGATCTGGCATTCCTGAAGTTGCAGGAGCATATCGAAAACATCAGATCTTGTCTCCCTGAGTTTGCAGTGGAGCAGATTGAAGATAGCAGATCTGGCATTCCTGAAAATGCAAGAGTAGGTCAAAGATATCAGATCTTGTCTCCCTGATTTTGCAGTGGAGTAGATTGAAGATATCAGATTTGGCATTTTTGAAGTTGCAAGAGCAGATCGAAGACATCAGATCTTGTCTCTCTGAGTTTGTAGTGGAGCAGATTGAAGATAGTAGATCTGGCATTCCTGAAGTATCGAAGACATCAGATCTTATCTCCCTAAGTTTGCAGTGGAGTAGATTGAAGATAGCAGATCTGGCATTCCTGAAGTTATAGGAGTAGATCGAAGACATCAGATCTTGTCTTCCTGAGATTGCAGTGAAGCAGATCGAAGATACTAGTCTGGCATCCCTGAGTTTGTAGTGGAGCAGACCGAAGATAGAGATCTTGTCTTGTCTTCCTGAGTTTGCAGCGAAGCAGATCGAAGATACTAGTCTAACATCCCTGAGCAGCAGTGGAGTAGGCTGAAGATTGCAGATCTTGTCTCCCTAAGCAGTAATGGAGTAGATCAGTTAAGGATGGCAAATCTTATCTCACTAAGCAGTAGTAAAACAGATCGAAGACCAGAATTCTTATCTCCTCGAAGTTCCAGTGGAGTAGGTTGAGGCTACAAATCCCTTCTCCTTGAGTTTACAATGAGGATCAACCCTTATTTCCCTGAAGTTTCAACAGAGAAGATTGAGCAGAGAAGATTGAGGTTACGAATCTCTTCTCCCTGAAATTACATCGGAGTGGATAGAAGCACTATTTCCTATACCCCTAAAGACGCAGTGGGATGGAATAGGGCTACTTGAAGAAAAGAAGTGCCAAGAAGCCAAGATCTTACAGGACCGGCAAAATTGGCCCTTTTTGAAGTCTTTGCTCTATTCTCGTTACACGAAAATGAGCAAAGAGGGGCAACTGTAGGACCCAATTTATGCCCGGGCCCGATAAAACCAAAACCAAAAACCAAAAATAACAAATTAAAAAAAAACAATTAATAATAAACAGTCCAATTTATTACATCAAACCCAAATACAAATAGGCCCAACAAATCTAATCCCTACAAGCCCAATAGTTTAACTCTGAAACAGGCCCATTAACCCAATATCAAAACTGACCCAAATGGCCCAAACAAGATGGGATTTCAGAAACCCTAGCCACAGAACCCTAGCCTTGTGCCGCTTCAGTAGCCTCTAGCGCACAGCCTCCGTACATGCCACGTCCACGCCTCCGTACGCGGCTTTGTACCTGCTAAAACAACGACAAAAGACAGCACAACAAATCAAAAGAAAAGGATTGTATTTTTTCTTATTTTTATTTTTCGAATTCGGGTATAAAAACCGAAGCAAACATTTGTAAAGGTCTTCACGTTTTTTGCGAACACTGATTACGCATACAAAAATAGAAATAAAACAGAAAGAAAAAGGTTTTTGAAGGTGAATCTCAGATTTTCTTTTACACATTAAGTTTTCTTTTTTTTATTCCTTGCCTTTGGGTTTTTATTTATCGCATGTAAAAATATAAAAAGAGAGGGGCGCTTATCTGTTTAATACCGTCACCGGATTCCTATTCACTTCGCCGAAATCGAAGCTTGAACGGGGATTTTTGGCTGTGAAGGTGGCAATATCTTCAAGTATTCGCAAAAGGGGGCCAGATTTGGTCTTCACTCGACGCCGTCACTGGTTACTATGGCGTATGGTCATCGGATGGCCTTCTGACATTGGTTTTTGGAGTCGGTCGATTAAAAGGGGGGTTAGGAGAATGTTAAGTTTTTTTTTTTTTGTTTAAAATGGCTAAAGGGTTAGTGATTAGGGTTAATTTTTTAAGTTTTATTAAGACGTATGAAACGGCATCGTTTAGGGCCTATTTCAGTGGCTCTAAAATGGTGCCGTATAGATCACAACCCGATTTGTCCGACCCGATATCCATAGGATCCGCGTGTTTCTGCGGTGAAGGAATAATTACGCGCTTGGTCCCTCCATTTTGCGCTAATGTTCGATTGGGCCCTATTTGCATTTCTTCCGTTCTTTAATTATTTCCTTATAATTCATGTGCTGTTTCAATTCGGCCCAACTTGAACGCTGCGTTTTGGGCTATGGAATTATTTTCTGGTTTAGTCCCTGATCATTTGTGTGCATTTTAGCTTGGTCCTTGAGTTTGTTCAAATCATTCTATTTATTTATAAAGTAGCCTGTCAATTTTATTATTATTTCAATTAAGTTTTTTTAGTTTTCGTGCACAATCTTTGCAATTTTCTTTTATAGAATTAAATTTATTTATTATATAAGTTGTTTTAATAAATTATTTTGAACTATTTTATTGATTTTACAATGTTTTAACTTGTTTTAAACCTTCATTTATATATATTTTTTATTTTATTGTATAAATATTTGATTTCAAAATATTCTTTTATATGTCTCTTTGTTTTAATAATTTGTATAATATTTAATTTAAATACTCTTATATATTATTAATTTATACGTACATATATATATAATTTGTATTAAAATTATCTTATTTTATGTATATATTATTAATTTCATATTATTTTATGTATGTATTCTCTTTTTAAATCTGTCTATGTATATTTTATTTTAAATCTATATATAAATATATAATTGTTCTTTTAAAGATCTTATTCTAAATTATGTTTTACTTATTTCACACACTTTTCTATATTTTTTTTATATATACATTATTATTAAGTTTTATTTTATTTTATTTTACATAAGTATATTCGGTTTTAGATTATTTTGTATATAGTATATTCGGTTTTAGATTATTTTGTATACCATACATTTTAAATTTCTTCTTACATAATAGTTATTTCGTAAACTCATTTACAAATTATTATATTGATTATAGTTTATTTTCTAAATAATTTCATAAATTGTAGATTTCAAACTCCATTTTCTTTATTTTAAATCCATTTGTTAGCATTCAAAATTTTGTTTTATATTAATTTGCCATTACAAATTTTGTAGAATTATTCTATTTTGTAATTTATTCATCTTTGATTGTTAATATGCATCTTTTAAACTATGCAGTTATCGTTATTGTATATTTGTGCGTTAAATTATTTCTATAATTACGTTCATTTGTATAATGTTGAGTTTGTATGTTATTTCATGCTTAATGCTATGCTTGTGCTTCTTGTTATTGTTTTATGTTTCAAACTCTAATGTATTCGGGCCTTTACTAAATGTTTCATTTTTTAAATGCATTTTGAGCCAATTTTAAAATTGCGTATTTGAAAATAATTCAAAATAAGACAATATTTCGTGTTTGGGAATTCGAGAAATCATGCCCTATCGTGATGGATTTCGGTTTTCCGTTTGACCAAATAACCAAATATCCTTTTAAAATTTTGTCCATGTTTTCTAAAAAAACAAGGCAGTGTTTCGTGTTTGGAAATCCGAGAAATCGTACCCTATCGTGTTGGGCTTCAGTTTTTCGTTTGTCTAAATAATCGAATATCCTTATAAAAATCTCAATGCAAGAACTTTGGAAATCATGAGAGGATCTCGGCATCGAGTGTAACATCCTGAATTAATAGTGTGTGGATATATTTAATGTGTTAATTTAACTGTTAGGGGTCCAAATTGGGCTCAAGATGTGGTCAAGGCCTTGGTGAAATTTTTGTTTGGGCACTATAGGGTTTAAAAGGTGGTATTTGTGTTTAAAATATCAAAATGGGCTTGTGGCCCAGTGGTTAGTGGCGCCACTTAGAGAGCAAGGAGGTGACGCCACACAAGGGAGTAAGGGGCCCAAATTTAAGTTTCATGGAGCCCAATTCTTTTAATTTAAGTTAGCTAATTTTTGGGCATTAGGGTTAGGTGGAGTGGACGGTAACAAGGCTCAAAAATAGGAGGATTTATGTGAATGGGATAATGTAGATATTATAGTTGATAATATGGAAGATAAAGGAGAAAAGATAGGAATTATCTGCAAGGCTAAGTGGTGGCCGAATTTCAAACTCTGAGGGGGAGGAGAAATCGGTTTCTGATATGGCTAAGGAGTGCCGAAACTTTAAATAGTCAGGTGAGGGTTCTCTTCTTTTTTTTTTCGGCATTTAGGGTTTCCATCTTTTCTTTCTCTTCTTCTCTGAGTAAAAGCCAAAATTCCTAACCCTATTCCCTAATCTTCATTTTGATTCAAAAGCCGAAACTCCATTATTCTTTTCTCTTCTTTCTTCTAAAAGCCGAAACTTCATAATCCTTTTTTCTACATTCTTTTGATTTGATCTTTGCTAAAGCTGAACCTACCTCTGGTCTACCGAAATTCTTTTTTCTTCTTTCTGTCGATTTCTTCATTAAAAGCCGAATCTCCATAGATTTCTTTGAATCTTTTTCCCTTCCTGATTTTCGCAAAAAGCCGGAACCCTTTGGGAGTAGCCGAATCTTCTCTAGCAAGGTGAGTGTCGACCCTAGTTATTCCTTAAGATCTCTTTCATTTTTTGGAAGACAAAGCCGAAAAGCTAATGGTTTAATGGTTTTATGTATTTTCTTGTTGGGGGACATCGGGAATTGAAGTAGATCTCTTAGATCTAAAAGCCGGAAACACTAGTCCCTGAATCTCATATCACTTTTCGGGATTTCAAGCTTCTGAACAACACCTTAGGCAGATAGCAGTTGTGTCGGCTACGGATAGCGTTGACTTAGAAAGTCTCGTACTAACGGTAATCAGGTGTGTAGATCTCAACACACTAGTTAACTGTAATTTATATGTGTTATGGGCTAAAAAGCCGAAAAGTGGCTGTGTGGACAGTCTAATAAAACCCTAAAAGGGTTAGGCAAAGGATGCCAGGTACATAATCATAGAAATCTCTATGTGTATCGAAATATATGAAAGCCTGTTTCTTTTTAAAGATGGTATGATGTTTTCGATTTTTCATGTGTGTATGCATGGGGTGGGATTATGATAATGAAGGGGAAGTGCATGATAGGTCACTTGGTGATCGGTAGTTAAACCACAAATTCAAATGTTAGGTCACATAGTGATCGGTGGCTATGCCACGTTTAATGATTCCTGATTAATAGGAATAGGCAGTACGACTGTCGTTATGGTGTATAGCGGATGGAGGGTTGATTGTAGAAATCCCCAAGGTGTGATGGTTGGTACGGGTTGGTGTGTAGAGGATGGAATTCTAGGATGGGTTGGGCTATTCATCATTCATTATTTTCATGTAATTATGATTGTTGCCTTTATGTATGGGCCAGGGCTCATGATGTGTTTGTGGGCCTTAGGTCAGTGTGTCCGAGATTTATACACTGAGTCTTGGTGACTCACCCTTTCATTTTCTCTACTCTTTCAGATGAGCAGTAGATCGTAGACATGGGAGCCGAGATGGACTCGAGGGGCCATCAAGTTTTTATCTTTATAGATTATTTCGGCTTTTCTTTAAGTTTTTAGTTTTGGGAATATTTACGTAATAAGGCCCCATCGTTTATATTTCACTACATAGTTTTTAATATTTGCAACTTATGAAATTTTGTCAAAGGTTTAATTATTCAAAATAATAATAATACAATGTTTTATTTTCAAATGTCACCTATTAATTCAAATATTGTCTAATTAACTTACGATTTCCGAAATCAACAAAGCAAAAGTTTTCAATGTACAACCCGTAGCATACCAGATCTGGTCGAAACGTATGTGCCGGGTTTGGGGTGTTACATCGAGGGTTTGAAACGTCATATTCTATCGTGCTGGATGTGATATTTTATTCCTTCGGAACAAGAGAATCTCAATATCCAATTCGACTTATTTAATTTTTTTTTAAAAACAGAATTTCAAATCGTTTCAAACTTTTCGACATTAGGACATTAATTAATCAATTTGGTACCAATTTGGGGCATTGCGAGGGTGCTAATCCTTCCTCGTACGTAATCGACTCCCGAACTCATTTTCTTCTTGAAATTCGTAGACCAAAATTAATTTCTTTTAAAAATAAAACAAAATTCTTTACAAGGTGATCCGATCACACCTAAACAAAAAAGATTGGTGGCGACTCTACTCTATATTTTTTAAGTCGATCACCGTTTTTTCAAAAAGCAAAAAATAGTTTCGACACAAGTTCATATCGAAGTCAATGCTTTTGTTGGAAACAATTCATACCATATACTACAGAAAACCAAAACTCCAAAACAAGCCAAATAAACTATAAGCCAGTTTTTTCAATCATTAAGCACTAAACAAATCAGACCCTAAATAAAAAAACTCAAATGAAGTTCATAAAATTCTTAAGCTAGATCAGAACTAACCCATGAAACCTTAAAATCAACAATACCAAAGTTGGCAAATCAATCAACTGGACAGAACAAAATGGAATTTTAGATCTTGAAATCTGAAAAAAAAAGATCTTTACAAACATATGCCAATATATTTATCGAAATAGATCCAATTAATCGATGAAACCTTACCCTAATTACACCAAATAAAATTTTACAGGAAATCACGAACAAAGAAATCAAAACCAAAATAGAAAAAGAAGCTGTAAAGAGAAGATTACCTTCTGGGAGAGATTCGGAATCGAGAGCTTGCTTTGAAATCGAGAAGATTAAAAGAGAAGACGATTGAAAATTTTCAATTTTGATGAGAAACTTGGGGGAATTTATCATGGATCAAAGAAAACTCTTACTGAAAAGGATGGGGGAAGGGGAAGGGAAAGGGAAGATAGTGTTGCTTCTTTTCTTGAAAATGTCTTACCGAAATAAAAATGGTAAGACATTTCCCTTTCTCGTATTTTGTAATCCATTTTACTTAGGAAATTATTTTCAGTCAAACAAACACTGGAAAAGGCTGAAAAGCTTTTCCGGAAAATGTTTTACTGCCAAACAAACAGACTCTTATATTTGATATGACAGTGAATATATATTGATAATCAATGATAATGATTTATTGTCTCAGGTGTAATTTTAGTTCAAGTCGTACTAGTCATGTTATTATTAGAGTTTTGACTCTCCTTTGGTAATTCACCAAAAAAAAAAAAAACAAATCTTGAGACTAATTTTCAAGAGGCTAGTAAAATTTTTAAAGTTTAATGAGAATTTTTTTAAAAATTTGGGGTCCAATTAATTTTTTTTATGAGATTAATGTGAATTTTCAAAAAAATTTATTTAAAATTTTCAAAAAAAATAAAAAATATAATGAAAATTTTTAAAAATTTGAGGTGGTCTCATTGAATTTTTCTAAAAACTTCAAGGAAAAATGAAATTTTTCAAAAATTTTGAGAGACTCTAATTAATATATTTTTTATTTCAAGGAAAGTGACAGCGTATGATATATAGACGTGCGAGTTTGAACTTGCATTGTATAAAAAAATTGTCTACATCATTTGGATTTTAAGTGATCAACTTATTTTAGATTTGAGTCATTCAAATTTAATATCGGGATTGTTTGGGTTTAATATTCGAGTTATTTAGGTTATATATTTTTTTCAAATCATTTCAAATTTAATCATTCAATTTTTTCGGTCAAATTATTTAGGTTCAGTCATTTAAATTCAAGTTATTCATATTTGTTATTGAGACTATATTTTTTATTAAGTTAATTTCTTAATTTTAAAATAAAATTAGTTAATAATTATTAAAAAATGTTGTTTATTAACACACCTTTTATTATAATTTTTTAGAAGAAAGAATCATATAATTACATAGAAGGCAATAATATAAAAATTATAAGCAATACTATAAAAAAATTAAAATAAATTAACAGAATAAAAAAATTCATATATATAAAAGGAAAATTGAAAAAAGAAATTGAGTTAAGGAAAATTCAATTTATGTATGAAATCAAAGGACTATAATCATATAGAACTAATATGACTCCCTACCACGGTTGGGTTAATTAATTTTTAACTAATTGATAGCAAGATAAATTTATATTTTTAATATATATATTTTTGGTTAATTATTGGATAAAATATTATTAAATTTGATTTTTGCTTATCAGGATTGAAGTTGGTGCGCTGAATTCAAACTTTTACAAAAATAGGTTAAAAATTGAAGGGTTGAAGATTTAAAAAAAGTGGCTGGATAAAAATTGAAGGATTTTTTATATGGTTAAAACTCTGTAATTAATTTAAATTTAATCTCTAGTTTAAATTTGATTTTTAAATTTTTGTTTTATTTAGTGATAATATTTAAGAAAAATCTAACTAAATTTTAGCATTAGAAATGTGTATAATTTTTTTTTTTTTGACAAAGAAGCAAATTGGGCTTTATTTATATAAAAGAAAACAAAACAAATAAAAGCTAGCCCAATTACAACCGGGCCAGCATAACCACCAAAAAAAAAACAAGTCTGTAGAAGCTTTGAAATTTAAAATTCAAAAAAACTAAACAGTCGATAACAACTCCCAATAAGCCATCATTTCGCCTTTCCATCTGTCCTATCCATCAATCAGCAATAAAGGCAGAAAAACACAAACCGAGGGCCTTAATTTTTCCTTCAAATCCGTTGCATCAAATCCATGACCCCTCTGCTTCTTCTTCATGACTTCGCTTAGTCAGGTTCTCGAACACTCTCTTCTCTCGCCTGGGTTCCTGCATACCAAGGAACACCATGTTGCAGGTAAATCTCCTCCCTCCGCTTCAATGATACTGATGCTAATAAGTGCGCCACCTTGTTCGCCGATCTTGGTGTATACTCAAACCTCAGGTTCGGTTTCCTAGATTTTAACTGATGAATATCTGTTATAAAAGAACTGATTTTTTTATTTGTCCTGACTATTCATTTTGCATTTCTTTATCGTCGTCAACGAATCCCCTTCGATAATTATACCTGTATGTTCCATTGTGAGTGCAATCTGGACCGCTCTTCGGCAAGCCAAGGCTTCAGCCGCAAGAGCGGGTTCAACCCCACCATGGATCTGTGATGAAGAAAGAAGAATTCTCCCCAATCTATCCCTAACCACGACCCCGGACGCCGCACACTCATTCCTTTCCTCAAAAGCCCCATCAAAATTAATTTTTATATCCTGTCCAGATGGAGGTTGCCATGTCGCACCTGCAGATAAGGTATGTTGGGTTCTCTCCTTTACTCCATCCATTTCTTTTACATAGTTGAGCACAAAATTAGCTATTTCTCGTCCTGATCTATATTTTCTATCGTGTATGCGAGAGTTCCTCTCACCCCAAATAGCCCACAAAGCAATGCAGAATATTCGACTCCTTGCCAACGAGAGAGACAGTACAGTCCTGGTAAGCCAGTTAACAAATTCTTCTTGAGTGTCCACTATCCCATTCAGATCTGACAAAAACCTCCATATTTCCATTGATACAGGGCAATCCCTAAACAAATGAATCAGTGTTTCCGGACTATCACCACAGCGAGGACACAGACTATTTGTTACAAGTCTACGAGCCATCATATTAACCTTTGTTGCTAAGTAGTTCCAGGCAACTTTCCAGATAAAGACCTGCACTTTTGATGGAATATCAAGTCGCCATACCTTCTTGTAGAAATCTTTGTAGACTGGTTGTAAAGCGTAAGCTATAGGATCTAATCTTTGTAATAGTTTATAGGAGCTTTTTACTGTGTACTCACCCGAGGGATCTTCCTTCCAAGCTATAACGTCTTCATGAGCTACAGCCGCAAGAGGTATTCGAAGGATCAGATCTGCCACTTCTGCCGGGAAGGTATCAACAACTAACCCTCTATTCCATTCCCTGCTATTACTATTAATTAAAGCTTCAACTTTATTGCTATGCAAGTTATCAAAACGGGACATTAATCTGATGTTATCGTAATTCAGAATCCAAGCATGCTCACTAATAGAAATATTTCGCCCGGTACCCACTTTCCAAATCACACCTTTCTCCAAAGTAACCTTTGTTGCCCAAATACTACGCCAAACAAACGAACCAGAATTACCCAACCGAGAATCCAGAAAATGACAGTCAGGAAAATATTTTGCTTTAAAAACTTGTGAAACCAAAGTATCTGGAAAATTAAAAAATCTCCATCCTTGTTTTGCTAGAAGAGCAATATTGAATTGTGCCATATTCCGAAATCCCAGCCCTCTTTCCTCCTTTGATTGACACAAGAACTTCCATTGACACCAGTGAATGCCCCTTTTTCCCGCTGATTTTTGCCACCAAAAAGTTGCGAACTTTCTCTCAATTTCATCACATAAGTTTTTGGGGAAGAGAAAACACGACATAGCATAAGTTGGAATAGACTGCAACACTGATTTTATAAAAATCTCCTTTCCTCCTTGAGATAAAAGCCTTGTACTCCAAGCATCTATTTGAACACTAATTCTGTCAACCAAGTTGGAAAAAGCCTCAGATTTCCTTCGGCCCACAATGCTAGGAAGACCCAAATATTTCTCCGGACTAGAAGAACTTTGAACCCCTAACAAAGTCGACACCACCTCCCTCATTTCCTCTTTCGTGTTCGTACTATAAAAAATAGTGGATTTATTGAAGTTAACACATTGACCCGAGCATTTCTCATATTCCTTTAATATATCCTTTAGCACCATGGCTCCATTTACTGTTGCTTCACCAAAAAGTATGCAGTCATCAGCAAATCAAAGATGAGAAATCTCTGGCCCCCTTCGACAAGCTTTTGCTCCTTTGACTAAACCATTTCTCATCGCTGATGTCATTAGCGCTGAAAGACCCTCACTGCATGTAAGAAACAAAAACGGGCTAAGTGGATCCCTTTGTCTCAGCCCCCTGGTAGGATGAAAACTGCTGCCCCTATTCCCATTAACAATAATCGCATAGGAAGATGAAGTGATGCACTGCATTATTAGCTCAATCAACCTAGTCTCAAAGCCCATTTGCTTCATCATTTGCCTAACAAATTCCCATTCTACCCTATCATATGCTTTACTTATATCTAATTTAACTGCCATATATCCCTTCTTCCCCATTCTTTTTTGCCTAAATGTGTGCAATAATTCATAAGCCAATAAAACATTATCTGAGATAAGTCTACCTGGTACAAATGCACTTTGTGCTTTATCAATGCAAAAACCCATGACCTCTTGCAGCCTGTTAGCTATTGTTTTTGTGACAAGTTTGTACATTACCGTGCAAAGACTAATCGACCTAAAGTTGACAAGGGTAGTGGGATGATTAATCTTTGGAATGAGCACAATATCTGTCAAGTTGGCTGAATCCACCCTTTTTCCTTCATTCAAAACTCCCAAACTGAATTCAATAACTTCCTTCCCCACAATATGCCAATGTTTCTGAAAAAATAAAGCTGGAAATCCATCCAGTCCAGGTGCTTTCAAAGGCCCCATCCCCTTAAGTGCTCTCAAAATCTCTTCAGTTGTGTAGGGAGAGTTCAATACCTCATTCATCTCAGGTGTAATGCTGCTCTCGACTTCTTCCAGTATCTTTTTAGGATCTGTCATACCCTCCGAGGAGAACAACTTTTCAAAATAACTTTTTGCCGCCTCTTGTAATTCAATCTCCTCCACAACCTCCTTACCATCATCCGTCACCAGCTGTGTTATAGAATTTACTCTCCTTCGAGTAGTAGCACTCTTATGAAAGAAGGCTGTATCCTTATCCCCATATTTCAACCAGTTCACTCGGGCCCTTTGCTCCCAATACACTTTATCTTTTTTAATTTCCATGCTCAGATGGATCTTTGTATCAATGATCTTTTCCAGCGTCTCATCATCTCTTTCTCCCAACAGCAAAGATTCTAACTCCTGCGAGAGCTTTCGCTTTAACTCCCACTTCTTCCTTCTAATAATACCAGCCCATTCCTCCAGCCCATTCTGTAAAATCTTGAGTCTATCCATTAGTGGCTCAGACGAAGACTCCCAAATTCCCTTAATTACTTCCTCAAACGACTCCTCCATGGTCCACCACGCTTCAAAATGAAATCTACGACACCTTGGATAAGAATGCACACTCACTGTATTAAAAAGTAGGGGACAATGATCAGAACCAAGGAAGGGGAGATGCTGGACCCTCCCTAACGGGAACAAAGAAATCCACTCCTCATTTGCAACCCCGCGATCCAAACGTTCCCTTATATTAGTCTCTGGGAGGTTTCCCTTCTCCCACGTGAATAGAGCTCCCACAAAACCAATATCCTTCAATTGACATTCTGTTAAAGTTTCTTTAAAAACCTCCATTCGTTTTGGATCCCTTGGTAGACCCCCATTCTTCTCAAAAGAATACATGATTTCATTGAAATCTCCAGCCACCAACCATGGTCCAGTACCATTCTGTCTCAATTTTTTAAGTAGATCCCAAACTTGAATCCGATCTTTGGAATATGGTGACCCATAGAATCCAGTAAACCTCCACTCTATCTGAGAATTATCTTCCTTCACCACAACATCAATGTACCATTTAGAAAAGCTCCTTAGAGAGATATCCATACCTGATTTCCAAGCTAAACACAAACCACCCCTAGACCCCTCAGCATCTACATCAATACCGTTAATAAAACCACAACTCCTTCTCACCTTACTCATTCTTTGTTGATTAAGCTTCGTTTCCATAAGGAAAATGAATTGGGGATTATGCTGCTTGATTAGATGACGCAGCTTTCTAACTGCCCAAGGGCTCCCCAACCCCCGAACATTTCAGCATATATGTTTCATTGTGCCCGGTCAGCTAGCGTTTTGCTAGCCGCCGATCCTAAACTTTGAACCACCAAATGATTCTCCCCATCACCCCTCATAGGTACATCTTCATCTCCAACATCTCTACAGTCACCATCAATTTTTAATTTTTTAACCACATCATCATCCTGTTTATCCATGCTTACACCCCCTCCTCATCTCCAAATTTCTTTTTGGAACCCACTCCAGCATATTTAAAGTAATCATTCTGAATTATCGGCTTCAACCTCTTCCAAGATGATTTTCTCGACTTCTCACTGCACTCTTCAACAAGACTAGTAGTTCCACTCAATGTCCCCAATACATTACCCCTACTGCTATCAGTCTGTTCCATCAACCCTTCTTTCCAACTAGATAAGATCCGCCCCCCAAATATTTTATCTGTACTACTGCCAGAAGTAACAGCATCTTTCCACTCACACTGCTGTGTACTCATTCCTGTGTAGTTTCTTTGTAAACCTAGTTTTTTTGTATAAGCAGAAAACTGCATGCACTCCTTACCCACCATCTTAGATTCTGCTTTCAAAGCCACAGTATATGGAGGATTGACTCTTATATTTTCCTTGTCTACAGGTTTGATCAAATCACATCCACTCAACCCATGGTCCAATCGACCACACCCAAAACAAAAGATTGGCAATTTTTCAAACTTAAATGGAATCCATGATTTAACATTATTTTCACTAATAACAAAAATACCTCTACGAAGTGGCTTCTGCACATCCATATGGACTCGAACATGGCAAAGATCATTCTGGATTTCAGATCTAATGACACCCCCAAAAGTACTCCCAATAGCATGCATCAAGTCTTTCTTATCAAATTCCGGATCGCATGGCCCAAACTGAAGCCAGTATGGAGACAAGGTAAGCCGGATCTGATCCCTTTCAATCGGGTCCCTCAATCGCTCAAACAAGATGAGGTATTTACGGAAGAGCCAAGGTCTCCCTTCCATAATTGATTCCAAGTCGTCCTCCAAATCAAAAATAATGGAGAATAAATTTTGTCCCTCCCCACGAATCTCAAACTTTTTTTTTGTTTTCCATATACTTCGTAACTGGGCCTTGAAGCTCTCTGGATTGAACTGTTTTCTTGTCCAAACTGAGCAAATCAATGTTGGTTTAGAATCTGGTACCACCAACGATTTTTTGATAGATAACTGAACAAGTTCCTCTGCCAACAGTAAGATCTCCTCACTGGCCTCCCTTTCCACTCCACCACCCTCCTCCATCCCCAGCCACAGACTGTTCTGTTTTCTCTAGGACTCTAGTAGAGAGCACTCTTGGTTGTCAAGGGAGTCCTATACCATAGAAATGTGTATAAATACCTAGTGGCTACAACCAATTAAACATACACTTGACCTTTGCCATTTAATAAATTCTTTTTTTTCCCCTTCCTATGTCTCTGCATCTTCTATTCAGCTGTTTCATTTTTATTTCTTTTACTTTCAACCTTTATTGGTTTAATTACCTTCTAAGCCCCCTTCCCTTTCCACCTTCTACAATTCCATTTAAACCATTTATTTTTCAAGCATGATTCTTTCTATGATTAACTAAACCCCTATTTAGCTTTAGTCTGGAAATTGCTCCAACAAAACAATCGTGAGATACGAACCTGCTCCAAAAAATCCTCTCAACGCAGTATTTTCTATCTCTATGGTATATAGGATAGTACAAATTCGCCCCTTAAAGTTGATTCAGCTTCGATTCAAAGTGTACGTTGGGTTGGATTTGTTTGGCATAAACTGGGAAGTCGAATCAGCCGTGCTGTGTTCAAATTCCCACGAACAAATTGGTGTGTCTAGGTGGAAAATGCCTGCTGGATTATGTCAAGGGAGATAGAGATCGAATTTAAACGGCCCATGCGGTTGAGGCCATTGATTTGAGTTGGGCTTTTCAGATCGCAAGGCTGTCGAAATCTTGAATTGCGAACACGTGTATCGCAGTTAGAAATTTGGCAAGAGTCGGTTTGCAGGTTGTACCGAGATTGACCAGATAAGGAAAAGTTGGCGGTTAGGACGTTCTTGGTCACTGTAACGAACTCATCGCTTTGAAGGGAAAATCTATTTCAAGGATCGATTCAAGATTGGAGTACACCGAGGCTAAGGCTAAGTTTAAAAATATTTTATTTACCAATTTATTTTATTTGCTTAAATTTATTTTTGCAATTTCGAATCTATTTTTATTTTTATTTTATTACACTACGCATTTCCTTATTTTATTATCTTTATCAATTTAAACATCCCATTTTTTTATTTTTCAACATTGCTACACATAGGTCGTGAGTACGACTGTGACCGTAACAGCGATTCTGGTCACAGAAAAAGGCGAAATTAGATAGTCACTCCCTGTGGATTCGACCCTACTGCTCTATACTGTTATTTAGTGTTACTTGTCGTAGGAATTTATATTTGGTGGTTTCGACGCCCATCACTAATTTATAGAATAAAATTTTAAAGGTGAAATATACTTTAAATTTTTAGTCTTTATATTTTTATTTTTAATAAATTAGTTTCTTTACTTTTCGAATTTAAAAATTCAACTCCAATTGTTAGCACCTTTAAATTTTTTTGTTAAATTTACTGAAAATGACCTTTAGAATTTTATTTAAAAAATACTCACATGGTAACCATGTAACAAAAAAAAAAAACATTGTAATGGACATTAATTTAATGGATAATTTTAATGTTGTTAACAACTCTTAAAAATTCTATCATCATTTCAATTAAAATAAAGTATTTAGACTAATCAATGACATTGTAAAAGTTGAGATATTAAATTATGTCAAGAAGTTGAAGTATAAAAATTAAATATTAAATTTAGACGTCGTATGGAGACCAAAATTGGAACTTGACCATTTTTATATAATCTATTGAAAAATGTCACTTTACCATGTTTGTAGTCTTTTTTTCTTGCCAAACGCTTATAAATATTTTAAAAAAAATCACTTTCACCTTTCAACTACTAATAAGTTTTTTTATTCTTAGACACTTGTCAACGTATAAAAGATATGATAGTTAAATAATAAGATAAATATTTGATAGCTGTCGAAACCATTAAATATAAATTTTCTACGCTCTAACTTAATTAAACAGTAGTATAGAGAAGTAGGGTCGATCCCATGGGGACTGGGACTCCTAATATCGTTTTTACATTACCAGATTCCAAAGTCATGGTAGTTGTCGTGCCCACGATTTGTCGCATGCTGAGATGAAAAATAAATAAAAGGGAATTTTAGTTGATAAGGGTTAAAATAATAAAATGAATAGAATGAAATAATAACAAAACAATAATTGCAAATTAAAATTAAATAACTAAAATTAAATTGGTAAATCAAATATGCGAGTTCTTAGCCTTAGACTCGATAAATTCTAATCTTTAATCGATCCTTGAAAGTGGATTTTCCTTCTAAACGATAAGCTAGTTATAACAACCAAGGACACTTTAACCGTCAACCGTTCCTTGTGTAGTTGATTTTGGTACGAACTGCAAACCAACCCTTACTGACTATCTAACCACGTAACACGAATTCGCAATTTAAGATCTCAGCAGCCTTGCGATCTAGAAGAGCCCAACTCGAATTAATGGCCTCAACCACGCAAGTAGTTTAAATCCGATGACTATCTCCCTTGACTGAGGTCTAACTGGCCCCTTACCCACCTGGACACGCCAATTTGTTTGCGGGAACTCAAATACAATAGACAATCGACTTGTTTTCCCAACTATATGCCAAATAGCTCCAACCCAATGCATGCTTTTTGAATTGAAATTGAATTTACTTTAATGGACGATTGTGACTATCTCATATTCCGAAAAGATAATGAATATCATATTATAAGATTTTAGCGCAAGTTCATATATTGTAACATCCTAAAATTTGAATTTTTATATGTTGCATTATTTTGGTGCTCAGCTAATTTAATTATTCTATGTGTGTGTTAAAATAGTCTTGAGAAGGTTCGGGATTTATTTGGATTTGATATAATTTTTGGAAATTAGTACTTTAATGAAGTGGAACAAGTGACCTTATAGCTTAAGGTAATTAAGTGGTAAAAAGATAGCATAATTGAGCCATTGGTTAAGAGGATATACGCTATATGTATGGTCTTGAGGGGAGAGGTTCGAATCCCCTAGTATGCATTTTGTGAATATTAATTTTTGCTCTTTCCTAGCAAGTGTCGGCCAAGCATCATATTTTTGGCAAGTTAGACTTTTATTTTTATGGTATGATGGCTAAAAGATATTGTAAGAGTGAACTTAAGGTAGGGAATCATGAGATTATGGTATATAGGGGGAACACAAGACACTTTTCTAGGAGGATGTTTTGGAAAGTTTGGATTGGTCAAAATTTGACCTTGGTGTCCATGTATTTGGACAGTTTTGGGGGCTAGGGGGTGACGAAATTTTGTTGAAGGCTTTGGTAAGGTTGGTAGCTAGTTGGTCATTTGGCATTTGGTCATTTTGTGTTTTTCTCAAAAGCATTTTCTCTCTATCTTTCCTCTCCCTAGCCGAATGCACTTTGAGCATTAGGTAAGCATCTTTTTTTTTTTCTTTTGGTCATTCCATTTTGACCATTTTGGTCTTAATTTGCCTATTCTCTCAAGTCATTTCCCCTAGTGCCGAAAACACCAAAACCTTGAAGACCATTTTCTCTTTTCTTTTCTTCCTCCATTGTCAAATGCTCTCTAGCCTCAAACCTCTCTCTTTGTTCATCTTGTAACATCCTAAAATTTGAGTTTTTATATGTTGCATTATTTTGGTGCTCAGCTAATTTAATTATTCTATGTGTGTGTTAAAATAGTCCTGAGAAGGTTCGGGATTTATTTGGATTTGGTATAATTTTTGAAAATTAGTACTTTAATGAAGTGGAACAAGTGACCTTATAGCTTAAGGTAATTAAGTGGTAAAAAGATAGCATAATTGAGCCATTGGTTAAGAGGATATGCGCCATATGTAAGGTCTTGAGGGGAGAGGTTCGAATCCCCTAGTATGCATTTTGTGAATATTAATTTTTGCTCTTTCCTAGCAAGTGTCGGCCAAGCATCATATTTTTGGTAAGTTAGACTTTTATTTTTATGGTATGATTGCTAAAAGATATGGTAAGAGTGAACTTAAGGTAGGGAATCATAAGATTATGGTATGTAAGGGGAACACAATGCACTTTTCTAGGAGGATGTTTTGGAAAGTTTGGATTGGTCAAACTTTGACCTTGGTGTCCATGTATTTGGACGATTTTGGGGGCTAGGGGAGTGATCGAATTTTGTTGAAGGCTTTGGTAAGGTTGGTAGCTAGTTGGTCATTTGGCATTTGGTCATTTTGTGTTTTTCTCAAAAGCATTTTCTCTCCACCTTTCCTCTCCCTAGCCGAATGCACTTTGAGCATTAGGTAAGCATCTTTTGTTTTTCTTTTGATCATTCCATTTTGACCATTTTGGTCTTAATTTGCCTATTCTCTCAAGTCATTTCCCCTAGTGCCGAAAACACCAAAACCTTGAAGACCATTTTCTCTTTTCTTTTCTTCCTCCATTGCCGAATGCTCTCTAGCCTCAAACCTCTCTCTTTGTTCATCTTGTAACATCCTAAAATTTGAATTTTTATATGTTGCATTATTTTGGTGCTCAGCTAATTTAATTATTCTATGTGTGTGTTAAAATAGTCCTGAGAAGGTTCGGGATTTATTTGGATTTGGTATAATTTTTGAAAATTAGTACTTTAATGAAGTGGAACAAGTGACCTTATAGCTTAAGGTAATTAAGTGGTAAAAAGATAGCATAATTGAGCCATTGGTTAAGAGGATATGCGCCATATGTATGGTCTTGAGGGGAGAGGTTCGAATCCCCTAGTATGCATTTTGTGAATATTAATTTTTGCTCTTTCCTAGCAAGTGTCGGCCAAGCATCATATTTTTGGTAAGTTAGACTTTTATTTTTATGGTATGATGGCTAAAAGATATTGTAAGAGTGAACTTAAGGTAGGGAATCATGAGATTATGGTATGTAGGGGGAACACAAGGCACTTTTCTAGGAGGATGTTTTGGAAAGTTTGGATTGGTCAAACTTTGACCTTGGTGTCCATGTATTTGGACGATTTTGGGGGCTAGGAGGGTGATCGAATTTTGTTGAAGGCTTTGGTAAGGTTGGTAGCTAGTTGGTCATTTGGCATTTGGTCATTTTGTGTTTTTCTCAAAAGCATTTTCTCTCCACCTTTCCTCTCCCTAGCCGAATGCACTTTGAGCATTAGGTAAGCATCTTTTGTTTTTCTTTTGGTCATTCCATTTTGACCATTTTGGTCTTAATTTGCCTATTCTCTCAAGTCATTTCCCCTAGTGCCGAAAACACCAAAACCTTGAAGACCATTTTCTCTTTTCTTTTCTTCCTCCATTGCCGAATGCTCTCTAGCCTCAAACCTCTCTCTTTGTTCATCTTGTAACATCCTAAAATTTGAATTTTTATATGTTGCATTATTTTGGTGCTCAGCTAATTTAATTATTCTATGTGTGTGTTAAAATAGTCCTGAGAAGGTTCGGGATTTATTTGGATTTGGTATAATTTTTGGAAATTAATACTTTAATGAAGTGGAACAAGTGACCTTATAGCTTAAGGTAATTAAGTGGTAAAAAGATAGCATAATTGAGCCATTGGTTAAGAGGATATGAGCCATATGTATGGTCTTGAGGGGAGAGGTTCGAATCCCCTAGTATGCATTTTGTGAATATTAATTTTTGCTCTTTCCTAGCAAGTGTCGGCCAAGCATCATATTTTTGGTAAGTTAGACTTTTATTTTTATGGTATGATGGCTAAAAGATATGGTAAGAGTGAACTTAAGGTAGGGAATCATGAGATTATGGTATGTAGGGGGAACACAAGGCACTTTTCTAGGAGGATGTTTTGGAAAGTTTGGATTGGTCAAATTTTGACCTTGGTGTCCATGTATTTGGACGATTTTGGGGGCTGGGGGGTGACCGAATTTTGTTGAAGGCTTTGGTAAGGATGGTAGCTAGTTGGTCATTTGGCATTTGGTCATTTTGTGTTTTTCTCAAAAGCATTTTCTCTCCATCTTTCCTCTCCCTAGCCAAATGCACTTTGAGCATTAGGTAAGCATCTTTTGTTTTTCTTTTGGTCATTCCATTTTGACTATTTTGGTCTTAATTTGCCTATTCTCTCAAGTCATTTCCCCTAGTGCCGAAAACACCAAAACCTTGAAGACCATTTTCTCTTTTCTTTTCTTCCTCCATTGCCGAATGCTGTCTAGCCTCAGACCTCTCTCTTTGTTCATCTTCTATTCTTGAAATGAACCAAAACCGAAACACCTAATTGTCCTATACCTTTATTTCATCTCTTTCTTCTTAAAAAATCTATTCAACATTTTCTCCCTTTTCTTTTCCTCCATGGCCGAATGTTGCTAACACCATCTCCGTCAAATTTTTCTCTTCATAGTCGAATATTTTACAACACTTATCTTCTTCTCAAACCATTTCATTCTTTTCTTCTCACACTTTGATCGCTCGGTAAGTGGCTAGTATAATACTTTAGTATTTTTATTTTTCCCTCTTCCTTTGTGTCGAATTTACATGTTGGTGTGGGATGGTCTTTTTGAATCGAGATCATTATCACATCATATCTCATTCAAATCTTTTTCTCCATCATAGAAACTTAGTGGAAGGCCGGAACTTGGAGTGTCCGAAATCATCGTGAATCGCTAGAATTCGGTCCAAAGTTTTAAGGTAAGGGTTTTTATCAAGGATTCCATTTTACTCATTATTTCGTTAATGATGGGGTTTACTAATCGATGTTACTTTAGGGACGCTATCGCTTGATTTTCATCCTTTGAACGTAAGGATTTCGTGGTAAGCCGATTTCGCTCCTTAAAATCAATCGTCTTAATTTTCGAAATATTAGTTGGACTGATACTCTTTTGTCAATGGAGGCAAACAAGATAGGATCAAAAAGGGTGGTGAATAGTAATCGAAAGAGGGGCGGATTCGCTATTCCCTCTAGATTCAAGCGAAGGGCTGTTTCGGCAATCCGAGATTTTCCACCGAGTTGTGGACCCTCATTCGAGGAGAATCAATTATTCGAAGTTGTTCGTAGTTCTGAGCCATTAGCTGTTCGGGGTTTCCCAACGGGTTGTGGACCGTCAACCGGGGAAAACCGGCAAATCATAGTTATTCACGATTCCGATGGTAAAAATCCTAGACCGTTTATCTTAGAATAAATTACTATAAGTGTTAATGATCTAATTAAGCGTTAAAAATATTCTAGGTACTGACGATCAAGAAAGTGTAGTGCTCACCGTTATCAGGTGTGTAAATCTCACACCGTATCTCATGGGTTAAATGACTATACCGTAGTAATCGGTGGATTAAATCATAAGTTAGTGAAATCAGGCAAATAGTATATTTATCACTTTATTGGTAAAAACTATGAAATTGGTATTAAGACCGTGAAAATTACAAAATTGCCCTTAATGGGCTAAATTGATATATGTGATAAATGGGCCTTATGTGATATGTGATAAATGGGCCATAAGTGATATTTGATAAATGGGTCAAGTGTGATATGAGATTATATAGGCCAAAATGTGTAATGGGCCAGATTGTAATAATTTAAATAATGGGCCTTATATTGAAATAATTATATGAATGGATTGTTATGCATATTATATACATGATTGCATGGGTTGGGCTTTTTGATGAAGAGAAGTTCTGGTAACTTATTTCATCAAAACCGAAATTAGAAGAGTGTTTGAAAGGTGACAATTGAGATGAATATTGAGGTGCGTGATTTCTTTGAAAATATTAACTGTAATGTTAAGAAAAATCCCAAGTTTTAATTAGTTACGGCTTATTATCCACTTGTTGTAGATTTGAAAATAAAAAAAAAACTTCTTTTTATGCTTTTAAGAAAACCCTGTTTCTTTTTAAGTAATTCATAGCATGTATAAAATCAGTTTATAAACAAATCCCAAAATAATGTTAAAGCGGCCTTATTACAAATTAAAACACTAAAATAGAAATAAATTTAAAATAAAGTTCGAGTTTACTGAATAAATTGCAACGCTTGGCCACCTCGAGTCCATTTCGGCCCAAAACCCGCCATCTACTGATTACCTGCAAAATTCGCAAAGGGGTGAGTCATCGAGACTCAGTGTGTAAATCCCCGCATAACACAGACTGGGCCTTAGCCCACTCAATATGGCATATGTCACAAGTATGCAATGCAGCCCAACCCAGTTTAACTCTCCATCCAAACACCCGTAGCATTATGCCAATTTGGTTCATGACCACTCGTGACAATAATCACTCGTGACAAAGTCACTATAATATAATCGTGGGGACAACCCACTGTGGTCTTAGACCACCGTGAAGATCTCTGTATAGTTTGTGTTTACGTGGGGCCAACCTACTGTGGTCTTAGACCATCGAGACGAGTCACTGTTATAAGCAATCGTGGTATTAACCACCGTGGTACTTTAGACCACTCGTGACAATAGTCACTGGATTATCACTTCCTCCTCCTTTCAATTCCCGAGCCCATGCTCTTTACATTGTGCACAATATGTATGCAACCATCAACACAATGCATAACAGATACTATTTCATATACGAATAACATTAAACATACATGCATGCATATAGTCAAGAATATCAACATCGAAGAACTTACCCGGCGTCTCCAACTTTATCCATAAGGGTATTTTACCTATCAACAATCATTTCGGCTTGAAGCCATTACAGTTAATATCACAACAACAATAAAGGCGTATGAGTAATACACACCTGATAACACGTAACACCAAGCTATCTACGTCGGCACTCTTATTATCAGGGGCGACGGCTATTTGCCTATCCCAAGCAGAAGTCGGCTCTCTACCACAACCCGGCGGAAAATCCCGAACCACCGACACAGCACGCTTCTTAAACTTAAGAGCCGAAACTAGGGGTTCGCTCCCTTCCTTGGATTGGCTAGTAGTTGGATCCATGAAGAGACTTGATCAGTACTTAAAGAAGAAGACGTGTGGTTAAGGCAACGAAAAGGAAAATAAGAAGTAGATAACCTGAAATCGAGAAAATCTCTTTACCTCAGAAACCCGGATGAAAAGGTAAAGTTCGGCAACTAACAGGCCTTCAAGATTCGAACTACAACTATTTGGCAACTGAAGTTTCCCGGAGTAAGCGTTCTTGCACAATAGGACCCAACTGCGGGAAAGACTTTCGACAGCCCACAGAGATGCTTCCTGATATTCGATTGGTAATGGTAGATCAGAGACACGATTTGATTTGCTACTAGAGTGATTCAGCTATAAGAAAGAAACAGGTTGCGATAGACAAGCAATAATGATTTGGCTCAAAAGAAAAAACAAAGAACACCGAAAAGAAAAGAAAATAGAAGTAACATGAAAGAGAAAGAGGTTTTGGTCTATGCAACAAAAGAGAGACGGTAAAAGAAAAGAAATAGAAGGAGAAAGATTCGGCTATGGTGTGAGGAAGTCAAAGCAAATGGGTGAATGTATGAGGTGATTCTATCAAGGGAAAGAAGAATCAGAGGAGACGAAATGTTGCTAGAGTTTGGCTAGGAGAAAAGAAGAAACTAAATGAAGGTTCGACTAACACTCAAATGAAGGGAGAAATTGAAAAGAAAAAGAGAGCGCAGTCTTGCGATTGAAGATGGTAAATGCCGAAAAATTAACAAATGAGAACTAAGAATGCACCAAAAATGCACTAGGGAAATTCGGCACATACTAAGCTTAGACAACCTGAATTGGAAAAAATTAAATGAGCTCCCCTCACAAATTCGGCACACCCACCTCTCCTAGCAACCAAACCGAAATCCCCCTCCTAAGCTTCTCACAATCGGCCAACACCTTCCACTATCACCCAAATCCCTCAATTTGCTCCTTAACTAACTCTTCTTCACCCGTTTGAAACAGTTTGACCATTTCAAACTCCCTCAACTCCTCATGGCCACTCATTCGAAATATTTGACTCATTCTTCCAACAACCTTGAAGAGCCCTTGCCGAAACCACCACCTTAGCTTCCCAAGCGCAAAAATAAAACTTCCAGTTGCTGACGAAGCGACTCGAACCCCTTCTCCCTGCAGCTCCCATGTGACGCCACTTCCATGCACTCTAAGTGGCGTCTTCTTGCCACCTTACCACCTCCTTTCTTGTGTTAACAAAACACAATTAATTACCCTTAAGGCATGCCTCTGCTAGCTCTCCCCTATAGTGCCTAAAAATAAAATTTTAACCAAGGCTCAAGCTTAACCCTAAGCCTTCTTGGGACCCCCAAACACACCAAAATAACAAACAAAGCATGCCAAACACACAGTAACCCACAATAATGCAAGGCTCCTAATTCCAGGATGTTACAGTTCTACCCCCTTAAAGAAATTTCGGCCTCGAAATTTACCTGGTCAAAAGAGGTGAGGGTTTTGCTGTCGCATTACATCCTCTGGCTCCCACGTGGCTTCCTCAGAACCATGATTCCACCACAACACTTTACCTAACAGAACCGTCTTTCTCCGCAACACTTTAACATCTCAGTCTATGATCTGCACTAGTTCCTCTTCAAAGGATAAATCAGGTCTTACCTCGATTTCTTCCACCGGCACTATATGAGATGGATCCGAACTGTAGCGCCTTAACATCGAGACATGGAATATATCATGGATCTGTCTCAATTGCGAAGGTAACTCGAGCTGATAAGTTACTGGTCCCACACGTTAAGGCCCGATAAACCTGGGGCTCAACTTGCCCTTCTGTCCAAACCTTAGAACTTTCTCCACGGTGAAACTTTCAGAAAAACCTGATCCCCCACAAAGAACTCAATATCCTTACGCTTCAGATCTGCATAAGATTTTTGCCTGTCGGAAGCTTCCTTTAACCGACTCTGAATCGAGTTAACCTTTTCCTCTATTTCAGAAACCAATTCCGGACCCAACAACTGTCGTTCACCCAACCCTGTCTAGCAAGTAGGAGTACGACACTTCCAACCATACAACGCTTCATAGGGTGCCATCTGAATACTGGATTGATAGCTGTTGTTGTATGCGAATTCAGCCAACAGTAGGAACTCCTCCCAACTACTCCTCAAGTCAATAACACAACCTCTCAACATGTCTTCCAAGATCTGAATTACCCTTTCTGACTGACCATCAGTCTGTGGATGAAACGCTGTGCTGAAATCTAATCTCGTACCCAACGCTTGATGAACACCTTCCAGAACCTCGACGTAAATCTGGGGTTTCTGTTTGATATGATAAACACAGGTACCCCATGCAACCTCACAATATCCGCCACATAAAGTTTGGCTAACTTCTGTAATGAATAATCAACCCGAACCGGTATGAAATGAGCAGACTTCGTCAACCGGTCCACAATTACCCACACTGAATCTTTCTTCGTAGGCGTAAAGGGTAGCCCACTCACAAAGTCCATCGTTATCCTTTCCCATTTCCAAAGTGGAATCTTTACCGGCTGTAGCAACCCCGAAGGCAATTGGTGTTCCGCCTTCACCTGCTGACACGTCAAGCATTTACCCACATACTTTGTCACTTCCTGCTTCAGACCCGGCCACCAAAACTGTTCTCGCAGATCCCTATACATCTTACTTCCACCAGGATGCATAGCGTATGGGCTACTATGTGCTTCCTGTAGAATCTTCCGTCTCAATTTGGAATCCTTCGGCATACAAGCCCTTCCCCGAAAGCACAGTACCTCATCACTGTTCACACTAAAATCTCCTGTCTCACCACCTGTCACTAACTAAAGTTTCGAGCTTAGCGACTTATCAGACAATTGCTTCTCTTTAATCTGACTAACCCAAGAAGGCTTCACTTGAAGTTCAGCTAATAAACTTCCATCATCATACAAGTTGAGATGAGCAAACATTGCCCTTAAGTCCGAAATCACCCTACGACTCAACACATCTGCCACCACGTTAGCTTTACCCGGGTGGTACTCGATCGAGCAATCATAATCCTTTAACAATTCGATCCACCTCCCCTGCCTCAAATTCAGCTCCTTCTAGGTAAGGAGATATTTTAGGCTCTTGTGGTCTGTATAGATGATGGATTTCTCCCTATACAGATAATGTCTCCAAATCTTCAGAGCAAACACTACCGCAACCAATTCTAGATCATGCGTGGGATAACTCACTTCATGTGGTCTCAACTGTCGAGATGCATATGCCACCACCTTCCCTTCTTGCATCAACACACATCCCAACCCTGTGTCCGACGCATCATAGTAGACGAAAAACTCCTTCCCAGCCTCAGGCTGAATCAACACTGGAGCCTCAGTCAAGATCCTCTTCAGCTTCTCAAAACTTTCCTGTTGCTTATCTGACCAAACAAACGGTACCCCTTTCTACAACAGCTTGGTTAACGGTGCAGCTATTAACGAGAATCCCTCAACAAACCTTCTGTAATACCCAGCCAGACCAAGAAAACTCCGAATTTCTACCACAAACTTAGGTGGTTCCCAATCCAACACGGCTTCGATTTTCCGGGGATCTACTCTAATCCCCTTAGCAGACACAACATGTCCCAGAAAGGTAACTTCCCTCAGCCAGAATCCACACTTACTGAATTTGGGTACAACTGTTTCTCTCTCAAAATTTGTAGAACCTCCCGAAGATTTGAATCATGCTCCTCTTCCGAACTTGAATAGACCAAAGTATCGTCTATGAACACCATGACAAACCGGTACAGATAGGGTTGGAATACCCGGTTCATCATGTCCATAAACGCAGCTGGTGCATTGGTCAACCCAAACGGCATAACCAAGAACTCGTAGTGACCCTAACGAGTTCAAAAAGCTGTCTTATGGATATCAGCCTCTTTGACCTTAAGTTGGTGATAACATGACCTCAAGTCTATCTTTGAAAAGACCGAAGCACCTCGCAACTGATCGAACAGATCGTCTATCCTAGGCAGCAGGTACTTGTTCTTAATCGTCAACTTATTCAGCTGCCTATAGTCAATGCACATCTGCATTGACCCATCCTTCTTCTTAATAAACAACACCGGCGCTCCCCAAGGTGACACACTTGGTCGGATAAAACCCCAGTCCAACAGTTTCTGAAATTGGGCTTTCAGTTCCACCAACTCCTTCGATGCCATTCTATACGGGGCAATAGAGACTGGCGCTGTTCCCGGTAGAAGATCAATACCAAATTCCACCTCGCGATCTGGAGGTAATCCTGGAAGCTCTTCTGGAAAAAAATTAGAGAACTCCTTCACTGTTCTGACATCCCCTACAGTCAACTCCTTGGCCTCCAGAGCTCGAACAAAAGTTAAGAATGCCTCGCATCCTTTTCTCACCATTCTTCCAGCCTTTAAAGCGGACACTACATTAGACAAGTAGTTCCTCCTTTCACCTATCACCACCACCTCATCATCTTCAGGAGTCCTTAACACCATGCACTTAGCAGCACAATCCAAGTTTGCTCGATATCTCACTAACCAGTCTATGCCTAAGATGAAATCGAACTCGTCGAATGGCAGTTCCATCAAGTCAGCCAGGAAAACCATCCCTTGTACTTCTAAAGGCACACTCCTAAAGAGTTTATTCACCACCATAGATTGTCCTAAAGAGCTAAGTACAGTCATCTCCCTAGAAGCAATCTTAGAATCTATGTTCAGAGTTCTAGACACAGAACTAGCAACATAGGAATACGTTGATCCAGTATCAATCAATACAGAAAAAGGCAATCCATAAATAAGAAACGTACCAGTTATGACGTCTGGCGCATCGCCCTCCTCTCGGCGTCTAGCTGCATAAACCAATCCCGGCTGTCTTGCATATGTGTTCCCAGCACCTCTGCCTAGTGCTCCACGTCTATGACCAAGACCATTTCCTCCTCTGGCCGGACCACGACCTCTCTGTGGCTGCTGACCACCTCTACCAGGCTGAACATAACTCTGACTGGCTGGTCGCGCTCTGTTTGGCTCCTGCGGACAATCCCTTTCCCGATGATCCACCGATCCACATCTGAAGCATCCATTACTTCTTGCCCAGCATTCACCAAAATAAAACTTCCCACACGTAGCACATTGCTGTGGCTGACCAGTAACAACAGGCCTCACAGTTTGATTCGGCCCATCCAACCTAGGCATCTTCTGAAAATTTGTAGTAGACCTTGACGGTCCAAAACTTCTCTTATTCCTACCCTTGTCCCTATCCTGATTCTGCCTTTTGGATCGCTTCGCCTCTTCAGCTATCTTAGTCTTCTCAACCAAAACAGCAAACTTTCTTTCCCGTTGCGGAGCTATCAGTACTCGCAAATCGTCCCTCAGGCCATCCTCAAATCGGACACAACGCTCGTGATCTGTTGACACAATGCCTCGGGCACATCGACTAAGAGGCAAGAATTCTGCCTCATATTCAGCCACCAACTTACTTCCCTGAACCAAGTTAAGGAATGCCTTTCGCTGAGCGTCCATATAGCTCGACCTAATATATTTCCCCTGGAACGCAGACTTAAAGAAGTCCCAGGTAATGCGGTCCGCCGCTGTACCATCTCTGACCATGAGCCACCACTGATAAGCCTCATCTCGGAGAAGGGACACAACTACTTTCAGTTTTTCTTCCGCGGTGCAGTCAAGATCATCCATAATCCGTTCCACCACCTCTAACCAGTACTCAGCTACGTTTGGGGCCACACCAGAAATGCCCCTAAACACCTCAGCCCCATTGGCTCGAAATCGCTCCGACACAGATTTTTGAGCCACTGTTCCCGTGCTCGCTCTCGTAACTCTTTCCAGAACGCGTAACATAGCCTAAAACACAGCATCGCCTCCACCAGTTTGATCTAGAAATTTCACTTCCGCGACGGGCGATGCGAGCACTTCAGCCTCCGACCCATGCCCCGATTCTGAGGGCTCAACCCCAACATCTCGGCCTCTTCCTCGACCTCGAATACCACATCCACATCCCTTAGTACTCATTACTACTAACGCGATTTAATCTGATTAAAAGTTTTATGAGTTAGGGTTTTCTTCCACTGTTTATTGCAGAGCAGTTTTATGAAAATATCATTATGAGTAATTCTCGCCAATTCATGCATACCTATGGTTTCAGTCTCTAGAGTTGCATATCTCAGTACAAGTAATCATAGCATATTACACTTAGTTCATGCAAAAAAACCAGAAGTCAGAAGACTTACAGTGCGGATTTGGTGCCGGAGACTCGGGTGCCATGCTTCCAGAAGATACATATATTTCTAAATCATTTTCTAACCATCTTTTAAAACATTTTTTTAAACCCCATACCCAGGGTCGAGTTTTGAAACCTCGCTCTTATACCACAATTGTAACACCCCAAACCCGGTCAAAACGTTACGAACGAATCTGGATTGTTACAGAGGAATTAAATTTGAAGTCTTTGGAAAACATCGCGACTTGAGAAATTATCTTGTTCGGTGAATTCATGTTGAGGGCTTTTTACTAATATTATATATTTTATTTCATTTTATTTAAGTAGATTAGGTGCTAAAAATAGGCTTATTTCATCAAAACCAAAATTAGAAGAGTGTTTGAAAGGTGACAATTGAGATGAATATTGAGGTGCGTGATTTCTTCGAAAATATTAGTTGTAATGTTAAGAAAAATCCCAAGTTTTAATTAGTTACGGCTTATTATCCACTTGTTGTAGATTTGAAAATAAAAAAAAACTTCTTTTTATGCTTTTAAGAAATCCCCGTTTCTTTTGAAGTAATTCATAGCATGTATAAAATCAGTTTATAGACAAATCCCAAAATAATGTTAAAGTAGCCTTATTACAAATTAAAACCCCAAAATAGAAATAAATTTAAAATAAAGTTTGAGTTTACTGAATAAATTGCAACGCATGGCCACCTTGAGTCCATCTCGGCCCAAAATCCGCCATCTATTGATTACCTGTAAAATTCGTAAAGGGGTGAGTCATCGAGACTCAGTGTGTAAATCCCCGTATAACACAGACTGGGCCTTAGCCCGCTCAATATGGCATATGTCACAAGTATGCAATGCAGCCCAACCCAGTTTAACTCTCCATCCAAACACCTATGGCATTATGCCACTGTGGTTCATGACCACCGTGGTCCTAGACCACTCGTGACAATAGTCACTCGTGACAAAAGCACTATAATATAATCGTGGGGCCAACCCACTGTGGTCATAGACCATCGTGACGATCAATGTATAGTTTGTGTTTACGTGGGGCCAACCCACTGTGGTCTTAGACCACCGAGACGAGTCACTGTTATAAGCAATCGTGGTATTAACCACCGTGGTACTTTAGACCACTCGTGACAATAGTCACTGGATTATCACTTCCTCCTCCTTTCAATTCCCGAGCCCATGCTCTTTACATTGTGCACAATATGTATGCAACCATCAACACAATGCATAACAGATACTATTTCATATACGAATAACATTAAACATACATGCATGCATATAATCAAGAATATCAACATCGAAGAACATACCCAGTGTCTCCAACCTTATCCATAAGGGTATTTTACCTATCAACAATCATTTCGGCTTGAAACCATTACAGTTAATATCACAGCAACAATAAAGGCGTGTGAGTAATACACACCTGATAACACGTAACACCAAGCTATCTATGTCGACACTCTCGTTAGCAGGGACGACGGCTATTTGCCTATCCCAAGCAGAAGTCGGCTCTCTACCACAGCCCGGCGAAAAATCCCGAATTGCCGACACAACACGCTTCTTAAACTTAGGAGCCGAAATTAGGGGTTCGCTCCCTTCCTTGGATTGACTAGCAGTTGGATCCATGAAGAGACTTGATCAGTACTCAAAAAAGAGGACGTGTGGTTAAGGCAACGAAAAGGAAAATAAGAAGTAGATAACTTGAAATCGAGAAAATCTCTTTACCTCAGAAACCCGGATGAAAAGGTAAAGTTCGGCAACTAACAGGCCTTCAGGATTCGAACTACAACTATTCGGCAACTGAAGTTTCTTGGAGTAAGCGTTCTTGCACTATAGGGCCCAACTGCGGGAAAGACTTTCGACAATCCACAGAGATGCTTCCTGATATTAGATTGGTAATGGTAGATCAGAGACACGATTTGATTTGCTACTAGAGTGATTCATCTATAGGAAAGAAACAGATTGCGATAGACAAGCAATAGTGATTCGACTCAAAAGAAAAAACAAAGAACACCGAAAAGAAAAAAAATTAGAAGCAATATGAAAGAGAAAGAGGTTTCAGTCTATGCAACAAAAGAGAGACGGTAAAAGAAAAGAAATAGAAGGAGAAAGATTCGGCTATGGTGTGAGGAAGTCAAAGCAAATGGGTGAATGTAGGAGGTGATTCTGTCAAGGGAAACAAGAATCAGAGGAGACAGAATGTTGCTAGAGTTCGGCTAGAAGGAAAGAAGAAACTAAATGAAGGTTCGGCTAACACTCAAATTAAAGGAGAAATTGAAAAGAGAAAGAGAGCGTAGTCTTACGATTGAAGATGGTAAATGCCGAAAAATTAACAAATGAGAACTAAGAATGCACCAAAAATGCACTAGGGAAGTTCGGCACATACTAAGCTTAGACAACCTGAATTAGAAAAAATCAAAGAAGCTCCCCTCACAAATTTGGCACACCTACCTCTCCTAGCAACCAAACCGAAATCCCCCTCCTAAGCTTCTCACAATCGGCCAACACCTTCCACTATCACCCAAATCCCTCAATTTGCTCCTTAACTCACTCTCCTTCACCCGTTTGAAACAGTTTGACCATTTCAAACTCCCTCAACTCCTCATGGCCACTCATTCGAAATGTTTGACTCATTCTTCCAACAACCTTGAAGAGCCCTTACCGAAACCACCACCTTAACTTCCCAAGCGCAAAAATAAAGCTTCTAGTTGTTGACGACGCGACTCGAACCCCTTCTCGCTGCAGCTCCCATGTGACGCCACTTCCATGCACTCTAAGTGACATCTCCTTGCCACCTTACCACCTCCTTTCTTGTGTTAACAAAACACAATTAATTACCCTTAAGGCTTGCCTCTGCTAGCTTTCCCCAATAGTGCCTAAAAATAAAATTTTAACCAAGGCTCAAGCTTAACCCCAAGCCTTCCTGGGACCCCCAAACACACCAAAATAACAAACAAAGAATGCCAAACACACAGTAACCCACAATAATTCAGGGCCCCTAATTCCAGGATATTACAAAGTGTGTTTTCAAGTCACAATTACAAGTCTTTACATAGGCCTCTCAAAGAGCTAATTTACCATGATTTTCTCTTAAAATCATGTTTAACAACCAACACAAAATCAAAATTTTTTCTAAATATAATATTTGACCAAGTCAAAAATCTAATTTTTTTATCAACCCAAAATAATCTTGCAAATTTCAACTCAGCCCCTTGTCTTACTTTTTGTTCCAATTTAGCCCGATTTTGCTTGTTTTTGAACTTTCGCACTCCAATTGCATCCCTAACATTTAAGCAAGAAATCACAAGTTTAGTAGCATTATATTAAAAAATTTCCCAAAAATAGGTACATTAAACATACGAAATTAGTTTGCTATCAAATTCCCCCTACTTAGCCGATGCTTGTCCTCAAGCATGTTGTGAATTCCATTCTAGAAACTATTCAATAATTTTGTTCCAAAATCAAGTCTCATTCAACAGCCATGTACAATGCAAAAAATTTAGGTGCTAGCATGAATAAGAACTTACTCATTTTAACCAATCAAGTGTTTATAAAATTTTAACAATGTGTAAAATCAACCATTTCACTAAATTGAAGCTCAATCAAACTTGCAAGACAATTGTTCTCGATCAAATTATTCAACAAATTTGGGACATAGTCAAATCTTTTTACGCGAGATGAGATGACAACTCAAGCACTTCACCTTAGTTACTCAATTTGATACGTCTCCAAATAGATTATTTTTCCCCACTCATGGCAGCCCGGTTAGCGGAGTGTTTGCAAGTTTCAATTCGTCACTCAAATCTTTTGACGCAAGGTGAGATGACAACCCAAACACCTCATCCAGGTTACTCAATTTGGTCACATTTTCGAAATCTTCATTCATAACTACGCCATCAGTGGAGTAATATATACATACAATTTTTATTTATATATATTTTTTCTATATATATAGTCTCTCTCTCTCTCTCTCTTTTACTTTTTTTTTATTTTTTATTATTTTTTATAGTAACATAAAATAAAATGACCAAAACGATATAAGAGTACTTTTATTAAGCAAGTTTAAAGAACTAACAATTTTCATGAGATGTTGATTTTACCACAATATTTTCAATTTTATAAAACACTTGTCAATCAAACTAAGCAATAAACAATTATTCATGAATCATCCAACCATTTGAATTAACTAAGCATAGGAATTAAAGGCTCAATTTCAAGCAAATTAAGGAATAATCTTAGTATAAGAATTAACACATGTAACGAGTAGCAAACAATAGCATGACATTTCCTACGACTCCGCCCTACTTAGCCCACATTTTCCTCAATGTGCAATAATAAAAACATAAGAAAGAGAAGGTCAAGTATACTCTCTGTGTATGTTTAACTTGGTGGGTTGGTTCAGTCGAGTTAGGTCGATTTGGCTTGGTTTGATTAGGTGTTTTTTTCAACAAATGGCAACACTGAAATTTGACAAGGCGTGCCCCCACCATAAAAGAAATTCATTTTCAATTTTTAATGAGCTTCTATAAACCTTAACCACGTAATTAACTTATCACGTAGGCACGTCTTAGAAGCATTTTTCGCAATTTTAAGTTGTCGCCTTCACCATGGTTCTTAGAAAACAACACATTAAAATAGCTTAAATAATAATCATATTATATTTGTTTATTTTCAACATAAATCAAACCAAATTCAAAATTAAATAAATTAAAATAAATAAATATGGGTTGCCTCCCAAAAAGTGTTTTTGTTTAACATCGTTAGCACTACAACCTGAAAATGTTGTCTGTTTGGCTACTTGAGAATTAACTTTTCATCTACGTTTACTTGGAAGTTCAAAGGTTTCAACCTTTGTCCATCGACCTTGAAACTCTTCCCGAACTTCTCGCTCTTAATTTCAACTGCACCATGAGGAAACAATTGAGTAATAATGAAAGGACCTAGACATTTGGTTCGAAGTTTACTTGCAAAGATCCTTAATGTGGGATCATAAAGCAACACTTTTTGTCCTACTAAAAATCATTTACGAGATATCTTCTGATCATAAAACACATTGGTTTTATCTCTATAAATTCGGGCATTTTCATATGTATCATGTTGGATTTCTTCGAGCTCTTGAATGTTTAATTTTTGATATTTTCCTGCTAAATTTTTAATTATAGTCACGCCAATTTTCCTAGGTACTACGTGAATACGTGAACTGGGCTAACCCAACTACTGTCTGAAATTGGGTATATCCTTTCGGCCTCTAGTAATTTCTGAATTTCCTCTTTCCTGTCCTCCATCATCGGTAGATTGAGGTGTCTTTGAGCTTCTCTGTTCAGGATCGCCTTTTCCTCTATCGAAATCCTTAAATGTTCCGGTAATGGTTTAAGCTTCAATTCTGGGTCTTGCGAAATGGAAGGCAAGAGTTTAGTTTGCGATTGAGTCAATTCAAACTTTTTACCAAACCTTCTGGGAAACTATAGTGCCTCTTGCGAATGATAGCTTCATGTATTGTCAATAATTCTTCTTGTTTTTCCTTGTCATCTAGATTTACACTCCTGCAAAGCAAAGTTTGTAATTTATCCTTTTCAAAATGTAAGTTTTTCAACGGTTCAATTACATCGACGTTAGGGACATTTTTTTATTGCACTAGGGTGACCCATATCGTCATAAACATTGAACTTGACCACTTCACCGTCAAATTTCATATTGAGTGTTCCACTCTAAACATTAATTTTCATTTGTTGGTCGACTATTTAACGTCACATCAATAATGTGCAAGCGTACACTGTCAATGCAAGTATAGTAGATAGATATGAGTCTGCCAGATATCGATCCCACGAGGATAATTGTCTTTTGTTTATCAATGTCAGTGCATTAAATGGATGGAAACGAGATAAATTGTGAGAGTAGGTGTTGAAGCAATAACTTGAAAACAACAAGATAAAATATGATAATGATAAACTGAGATCCCCAATGTGAATATCCTACAGAATGCTAAGTGCTCACAAGGTATAAAAGGATAGGTGATTATCGATGCATTAAATTGAAATGAATATCTTGCCAAGCTTAACTTCTATATTTAATTTAAGACTTAAACATGCATATTAACCCCACCTTTCGCTGCTGCCAATGAAACATTATTAAGAACAAGTGAAATCCTTAAGCAACTTCCGTTGACATGCTTGTTAGCTTGAACAGTCACTGCACCTTCTAGTGTCAATGACCGCAATAACACTTCCGTGTTAAAACATTCAAACCCAAAGATTAAACAGTAGAAACAAGATTGAATAAAATAACATTTAACCCAGAAATCATGTGTATTTCCATACTAACATGAAATAGAAAGTAACCACCAGCGTTTAGAAAAGAAAAATAAAAGAAACAAGTGGAGAATACAATTCCTAGACAACTCAACTTGAATATCTCTGTTCCCTCTTGTGTCGCACTCATGGCTCCTCGTCAGAAGCTGGTCTGTATCCCTTTCATGTCGGTTCACCTGTAGGAGACTTAAGCTGCCATAACCGAAAGCTTCCAAGATAAGTTGAAGAAGATAATCCACTCAAAAGCCCTTTTTTTCCTTTTTATGTGAATATTTTTTCTTTTTTCCCAAATAGCCCAAGTGTATTTTCATCAGAATCATGCTGCCTCTGTACTTGCAAGTTAGTTGTACTAGACTGGATAGCTCACGCATTTTTGTTCCTATCTAGACAGTTGTCAGATGTGGCAACAATTCTGGGCGCAATCTAAAAATACTAATGTAGCGACATCAATACCAAAACATGAAAAAATTAAGGATAACTAAGTTAAGATCCACTAAGTTATAAAATGTAAATTACTAAACTGAAAATGCTAAAATATGTGCTAAAGATAACTAAATGGGGAAAATTAAACCAATAAGTAGGGAGAAAACATATGTTCTTTCAAGTACTATCATTCCTGCGATGCTTAAAAATGGTCTCTTGAGTAGAATATCGAAAGAATTTGTTGAGTTGTCATTCTCCATGTCAACGATGTAAAAATTTGCAGGAAAGATTAGCTCATTTACTTTGATGAAGATGTTTTGCAACACCCCTTCCTGATACACAACTGACCTATCTGTTAATTGAATGATCACCCCTATCTCTTTCAAAGGACATGTGTTTAGTAATTTGAAAATGGATAAAGGCATAATGTTAATAAATGCACCTAAATCAAATATGGCCTTTTTAATGCCATCATTATCTATTTTGCAAGATATAGAAAACATACATTGGTCCTTACATTTAGACAGAATTTTCTTTTGTAAAACTACAGAGACACTTTCTCCTACACTTACTCTTTCATTACCTAGGAGTTTCTTCTTGCCAGTGCATAATTCTTTTAAGAAATTTGCAAAGCGTGGAACTTGCTTTATCGCATCAAGTAGAGGTATGTTAATTTCAAATTTTTGAAACATCTCTAGGATTTCTCTCTCTTCTCACTCCTTTTTACATTGGGCGAGCCTTCCAGGGAATGGGGGTGGTACCACGATTGATTTATGTGGAGTCGACTTTGTAGTAGCTGCTGGATCATGTTTCTATTTTTCCCGTCTAGTTTTGTGGTCACGATTTGTGCCAAGTGTTGGCCCCAAAATTGTTTCACTTTTTAATGCCATAGCACTTACATGTTGTCGTGGATTTGGCTCTGTTTGAGAGAACAACTTTCCTTGAGATTCCAAACGACTAACCATAAGTGCAAGTTTATTCATTTGCTAATTTAATTCTTGTAGGTGTGCTTTTGTCTTCTGTTGGATATTTTCGGTACTAGCAGTTAATCTCTCCACTATAGCTTCAAAAGATGTCTTAGTGGGTTGAAATTGTTGAGTTAGAGGTGGCCTTGGTTAATACAGTTGGTTGTACGGAGGATTCAATCCATAGCTTAGATTTGGGTGATCCCTTCATCTCGTATTATAAGTATGTGGATCATATTACCTTTGGGATGGTCTTGGGAAGTTCCCAATGGCATCTACTCGTGTTGTTGTATCATTGTATAAAATCAGACACGAGTCTATTGAATGATTAGGCATGACACAAATTTCACACAACTGAGCTGGGTTCATTTTTCCTACAAGTAAAATTTGAACTATATTAGTGAGCTTGTCAATTTTATCTTCTAAGGATGAAATACTTAGCCCATGAACCCATTTTGTAGGTTCTGTAGTTGGTCAAAATTGTTGGGAACTCGTAGCCATGATTAAAATCAATTCCCTTTCTTTTTGAGGAGTTATGTTAACAAGTGCCCCTCTACTGGCGGCATCAATCATCTTCTTTTTCATTGGGAGTAACCCCTCATAGAAATATTGAAGAAGTGATTGTTCAGTTAGGCCATATTTTGGGCAACTTGCACACAATATATTGTACCATTCCCAGTAGTCATAGAGCGATTCGGTCTTCTATTTTTGTATTCTGACAATATCTCTCCATAATTTGACTACTCAAGCTAATGGAAATAACCTATCAAGAAACAAGCAAGACATGTCAGACCATGTATTAACTGAACCTAGAGGTAAATAAAACAATCACTCCCTAGCAAAGTCGGCTAACTAGAAAGGAAAAGCTCGAAGTTTAATTTAATCTCTGGTTACTCCCTGATGTTCCATGCTTAAGCAAACCATGTGGAAATTTTTAAGATGAGTGTAGGGGTTCTCATTTGCAAACCGTGAAAAGTGGGCAATAGATGAATTAAGCTCAATTTTAACTCAAATGGTGTTCCTCCCATCGGATAAGTTATGCACAGTTGTTGTTGCTCATCTGGTGCCACAGCAAGTTGTCGAATGGTTTGATTCACCAGTTCTTCTGGTTTGTTGAGTGTATCATAAATGTTAAATGTGTAAAATAGTGTTTCGTATTCGAATACTTTCACTTGTGGTTGTTTTCTGTGTCGAATAGCTTATCTTCGCAGTGATCAAGCTAACTTCTTAATTTTCGGTTCAAATTCTAAGCTTCTCGGTTCTAACCTGGTCATTAGTAAAAAAACAAAAATTAGAATTATTTTCCAAATCCTTAGCAATGGCGCCAAAATTTGATGGCTGTCGAAACCACCAAATATAAATTTCCAATGCTCTAACTAAATTAAACAGTAGTATAGAGAAGTAGGGTCGATCCCTCAAGTACTAGGACTTCTAATATCGTTTTTAATTGACTAGATTCCAAAGTCATGGTAGTTGTCGTACCCACAACTTGTCGCGTGCTAAACTAAAAAATAAATAAAAAGGGATTTTAGGTGATAAAGGTTAAAATAATAAAATGAATAAAATGAAATAATGACAGAACGATAATTGCAAGTTAAAATTAAATAATTAAAATTAAATTGGTAAATCAAATATGTGAATTCTTAGCCTTAGACTTAGTAAATTCCAATCTTAAATCTATCCTTGAAAATGGATTTTTCCTTTTAAACGATTAGCTAGTTATAATGACCAAGGGCGTCTTAATCGCCAACTCTTCCTTGTGTAGTTGATTCCGGTATGACCTATAAACCAACCCTTACCGACTATCTAACCACGTAACATGCGTCCACAATTTAAGATATCGGCAGCCTTGCGATTTAGATAAGCCCAACTCAAATTAACGACATCAACCACGTAGGTTGTTTAAATCCAATCACTATCTCCCTTGACGGAGGTCTAATTGACCCTTACCCACTTGGACACGCAAATTTGTTTATGGGAACCCGAATGCAATAGACAACCAACTTATGTTCCCAACTATACACTAAACAACTCCAACCCAACGCACGCTTTTTGAATTAAAATTGAATTAACTTTAAGGGACAATTGTGACTATCCTATATTTCATAGAGATAATGAATATCGTATTGTAAGGTTTTAACACGGGTTCATATCTCATGATTCTCAATCGGAATGATGACCGGCCTAAGGCTAAATGAAGATTAGGTGAGCATGAAATTAATCATACTCGATTGGGGTTTAAGAGTGGAAAGACAATTGTACCAAAATATAAAAAGAAGAAAGAAATGACAGAAAGCTTGAACAAGAATATGCTTAATTGCTTTCTAAACTCAAGTGTAAAATCAAGTGTGCTTTCAAGTCAACATTACAAGCCTTTATATAGGTCTCTTAAAGAGCTAATTTAGCATGATTTCTCCTAAAATCATGTTTAACAACCAACAGAAAATCAAATTTTTTTTTTCTAAATATAGGATTTAACCAAGTCAAAAATCAGATTTTTTTTATCAGCCCAAAAATAATCTAGCAAATTTCAACTCATCCCCTTGTCTTGATTTTTGTTCCAATTTAGTCCAATTTCGCTTGTTTTTGAACTTCGACACTCTAATTGCATCGCTGATAAAATTTAATTGAAATAACAAGTTTAGTAGCATTCCATTAAAAAATTTCCCAAAAATAGGTATATTACACATACAAAATTAGCTGGAAATCACTATCACATATAAGTATGTAAACTATTTGAACGAACTAATGCCATTATAAAAGTAAAGGACCAAAATAAAGTTAAAATATAAAGATTAAATACCAAATGTGAGCATAGTAGAGAAATCAAAACTGCAATTTTACCACTATCTTATAATGATTAAAAAGGGAAAAAAATCCATGTAATTAGTTAATCTAAATAATAAGGACCGTAAATAATTTTGGCAGCTAATGTAGATTTTTTAATAAAACTTATTTCAACTCATTATGCCAAAATAAATTTTTTTATTAGAATAGTATTTTTAAAAAAATTAATGTCTAAAATTTTATCAAAGTAATCAACAATATTAAGTATCTGAACTAAATATTATAAAAATTTGGGACCAAATTATTGTAGAACTTTAAATATAAAGATTAAATCTTAATTTGGGACCAAAAAATTAATGCCTCTAGTTTTCATATTAAAAAATTCAAGTCCAATTATTACCATTGTTAAAATTCTTCTATTAAATTCTCTGGTGTCACATTTTGAAATTTTATAAAAAAAACTTACAATAAAAATAACTTTGAGAATATTGGTGAATTTTTTTCTCTAAAAAACACTCATTCAAACTCGTTATAATAGAATAATTATTTCGTGTTGGAAAAGTATTCTTAAGAAAAATTGAAGTCATTATTTTAATTGAAATAGTTAACAATAGTAACTATTTACACTAATTAATGATTTTATAAAAATAGAGGGATCAAATTATGTCAAAAATAAAAGTATATAGATTAAATCGCAAACTTCAACATAATCTAGGGGCCAAAATTGAAATTTGACCATTGCATTATAATGGGAAAAATGCGACGTAAGCCTAAAAGAAATGAGGAGTCACATGTCAATCTCTAGGACTTTTATGACATTCAAATTATATATAATAATGTAATATTTTAATTGAAAAGTTAAAAACATTAGTTATTTGGACTAATTAATAATATCATAAAAATATAAAGATCAAATTATGTTTAAAATAAAGTATAAAGATTAGATCTCAAATTTAAACATAATAGATGGACTAAAATTAAAATTTAACCATTTCTCTAAAATATAAAAGGAAAACTTTTTTTTAAAAAATTAAATCAGCTGATGCATTAAATATGAGCCAATTTACCAGTAAATACCCTTTTTTTCAAAAATTACGAAAATGGACCTAGTATTTAATTATTTATCGGAATGGGCCATTTTCCCCGAAAGCGCGTCCACGTCAGCGCGATGTCAGGGTATGCCCCAGCAAAGCGCGCACCTAGGGGAGCGTTTTGTCCTCGTCAGCCCAAAGCGCTTCCTTGAGGGCGCGCTTTGTGCTGACGTGGACAAAACGCTCCCCCAAGGACGCGTTTTGCCCCTTTTTTCCGTTAAGGTTTTGAGCTATTTTTAGGGTTAGGGTTTTTTAGGGTTCTAGGGTTTATGATTAGGTTTTTTAGGGAAAAATTAAAGTAATTAGGGTTTAGGGTTAATTAATTAAAATAATTTTGTGTTTAGGGTTTTGGGAAAAATATATTAGCAATATAATTTTTTTTTTACAGTAGTATCTGATAAAAATAATTTTGAGAAGATGTTTCTAAACAAATAGTGTCCAAAACGCTTCAAGCAGGATGCACTGTCAGCAAGAGTACTGAAAAAAGCTCCCACGTGGACGCTCTTTTGCTGCAGTAGTACCTGAAAAGATAATTTTGAGAAGACGTTTCTAAACAAATAGTGACTAAAACGCTTCAAGCAGGATGCACTGTCAGCAAGAGTACTGAAAAAAGCTCCCACGTGGACGCTCTTTTGCTATCCTAAAAAGATAATTTTGAAAAGACATTTTTGAACAAATAGTGACCAAAACGCTTCAAGCAGGATGCACTATCAGCAAGAGTACTGAAAAAAGCTCCCACGTGGACGCTATTTTGCTACAGTAGTTCCTATTTGGCCTTGGACTATAAATGAGCCAAATTTCATTCTCAGGTTGCATAAGTTACAGCAAGAGAAATTGAGGCAAAAGTATAATAGAAACTGAAGATGAGTGAACGTATGACACCAAGAACTGTGTTGTTTTTTTATCAGAGAACACAGCTCGACTGGTTTTTAACTAGAACATAGATTTGACAGAACTTCGTAAAAGAATTAGGCGTAAAATCTTCGAAACGACGCCAATGAAAGTTCTGTCTATTAAGTATAGATTTTGTGCTTCGGTTGATCCCGTGAGATATGACTCATTCGACATCAAAGGTCCTCATAGCTTGGAGGCAATGGTGGAGACTCATCTTGCTAGTGGATCACCCTATCTTGATGTATATGTACAATTTTCATCGCCAAGTGATATTCCTTCGACTTCAAAATCTACTGCTGTTCGAGGGGAATACACGACCCCAAGCCAACACTCTATTAGTGGGAGGCAGAATATGGAAGCGCCCGTTTTTTGTGGCAGTATAGAAAACACAACCCCTCCACGACACTCGGTTGGTGGATGGGACATGCATATCGGTGGGTCGATGTTCGATGCTAGAAATACGTATTGGGGAATGTCATCAACTTCTAGTGGTTGGCAATCCACATATGATTGGGAATGTTACGAAAGTTGTTTAAGAAGGGATAATGTACTCCCCACGACATCCACCGGTGGGGGGACCTCGTTCGTTGTAGATGATGGTGGGTCGGATGATGAGTCCGATGTGGATCTACCTTGAGAGCCTAGCCCCGATGGTGCAGAAGTTGCATTATTTTTTGAACCGGAGCCTATTCCAACCGTACCTGAAGATGTTGAAGGGGGTTCAAATGAAGAAGAAGAAGATTCGCGATTCAGGGCGTACTCGCTTCCAGCCCACATGCATAATGTCGATCTATCTCAAGACGATGCGTTGGAGTTTCCAGAACTACCATACAAAAGGTGTGATCGTACAAGTTCGTCGTTGGATTCGGGTGAATTGGAAGTTGGTAAAGAGTTTTCCAACAAGGATAGTTTTCTTGGTGCATTGAAACAATATAGCATCAAGAACAGGGTTAACTACAACGTGGTTAGATCCAAACCCGATAAGCATGAGGCCAAGTGTGCAGTGCAAGACGGTACATGTTCATGGAAAATCATGGCCTCATTGAGGAAAAGGACATGCTTGTAGGAAATTAAAAAGTACAAAGGTCCACATACATGTGTTGTCGGTACAGTATCACTAGGTGTTTAGGGTTTTTGAATAATACTGACATTACGTAATGTTGCATTATTTAACGTGCTTCGTTGACAGGTGTTTCACAAGATCATCCCAAGATGGATTCAGATATGTTGGCTAGCTTAATAATACCGACGGTGAAAGCGGATCCCAAGACTTCAGTGCCGGTCTTAATTGCCAATATTCATAGCCAATTGGGGTACACGCCCTCTTACCGGAAGACTTGGATAGCTAAGCAGAAAGCATTGGAAAAGTTGCATGGTCGGTGGGATGCTTCATATAATGAAGTGTAGCAGCGGTGTCAGGTGCTGGAGAGATATGTCCCAGACTGCATAACAGACTTTGAAACGACACCTGTATACTACAACAACCAATTGCTCCGTGGATGCCAAGTGTTCAAGCGTCTTTTTTGAACCTTTAAGCAATGCCGAGACACATTTCTATACTGCAAGCCGTTGGTACAAATTGATGGTACCTTTATGTATGGTAGATATACGCATCAACTATTGCTAGCTGTGGCACAGGATGGCAGTGGGAGAATCCTTTCAATTGCGTTTGCAATAACACCGAGGGAGTCAGCTGATGACTAAGATTTCTTTCTATCTATGTTAAGGAGGCATGTCTGCCCCCAACCTGATATATGCCTTATATCGGATCAGGGCCCTGGAATACTAGCCGTAATAGAGCGACAGGGAAGCCCATGGCATCGCACACACCATTGATATTGCCTAAGACATGTTGCGTCCAACTACTATAGGCAACATCGATCTACAAGTGAACGACGGCAAGTGACCAATAAGGACCGTTTTCACGAGATGTTGGCGATTTTACGCTCAGTTAACGAAGAAGGCGCAAACTACCTATGCAACATACATTTCAAACAGTGGACACAAGCATACGATGATGGCCTACGATATGGTCATATGACCTCAAACCTGGCTGAATGCATAAATTCTATTCTAAAAGGAACGCATCATTTGCTGATAACATCGGTTGTGCGAGAGACATATTTTCATTTAGTGGCACCATTTTCGAAGCGAGCAGCGAGTTATAAAGGCCAAACACAGGGAGGCCATATATGGTGCGCGAAGGTATTGCGAGAAATTAACAAGGCGAAGGCACGGGCCAACACCATGCACACAGTGTGTCACGATCGCGACAACCTATGGTTTCGTGTGACGGAGTTTGACAGATCGAACAAAGGTATTCTTGGTGGGCAATATCGTGTACACTTGAGAAATAGGACCTGCACTGCACTTCGTTATCCATGCGCTCATGTAATTGCAGCTTGTCAGAATCTCTATCAGGATCCCATGAGCTACGTTGACGAAGTGTGCAAAATAGAATACATGTACAACATGTGGAGACACGTATTCTCACCAGTCCTAGATGAACGTAAGTGCCCGTCTGTATCGCTTGCTCCGTTTAAGCTGTTACCGGATAGAGAACTGCGTCGCAAACCAAAGGGTCGACCTTGCTCGACTAGAATACGCAACAATATGGATATCCGAGAAACAACCAACCAACGGAAGTTATGCGGATGGTGTAGGAACCTAGGCCATACATCTCGCTCATGTCCAAATCGGAATAGTTGATAGTCTCATTATCATTTTTGTCTCTTGGTGGCTATGAAAATTCTTTTAATTTCTTGATGAAAATGGTAAACTTTTGTAGACGGACTAAGTTGCAATGATGAAAAGTTTTTCTTTTCTCTTCTCCTTACTCACGTTGGAAAGATGGAAGGATGAAGACTCTTCATCTTTCCTTCCTTATATGCTTAGTAAAAATTAATAAAATATAAATAAATATCAAATCAAAATATTACTAAACTAATATTTATCTATTTAATTAATCTAAAATATCACCATCATCATTATTCTTCAAAATTATCTTTCTTGCTAAATGATTATTTTGCCCCTTATGATCCTTCAAAATTCCTACATTGGATCAACACTCATCTTGATAAAAATGCAATTTAACCCCTCATACTTTTTCACTTATTCAATTTAGTCCTAATTCATCCATTTTTTCTTAGTTTCTAGATCCTTCCATCCTTAAAATATTAACACTATTGGTCCTTCAAGTTTTTCATATATACATTTTAACCCCTCAAATTTTGAATATTTACTCTTGAGCCACAAAACTTTTCTCACATTTGCGATTTAGTCCTTACTTGAACCAATACAATTGTGATATTAAAAACAACTTTTATTCTATTAAAAATATAAAAAGTAAATTACAATTAAAATATTAAAAACAACTTTTATTTTATTAAAAATATAAAAAATAAATTACAATTAAAATATAAAAAACAACTTTTATTTATTAACAATAAAAATTAAATTACAATTAAAATATTAAAAAATTTATTTTATTAAATGTAACAATATAAAAAAGTTTGTAGAAATATATTAAAAATATTGCCTTATTCAAAATAAATTGATTTTATTAAAAATATACAAAATAAATTATAATTAAAATATAAAAAATAACTTTTATTTTATTAAAAATATAAAAAGTAAATTACAATTAAAATATTAAAAATAACTTTTATTTTATTAAATGAAACAATATAAAAAGGTTTATACAAATATATTAAAAAAATCAATGTTGGTGCCGGTCGGAATCAGTGCCACATGGGGATGGTCGACAGTTATGCGCTGGATTTCTCCTTGTTCCAGCTTTTGGCGGGGGTTGTGGTTGCTTCGGCGGGGATTGTGGTTCCTCCGGCAGGGGATCTGGTTGTGGATGTTGGGAGGATGACCCACCTTGATAAAATAATGACTGCGGGGGTGTTTGCATCACCCATGATGGAGGTGTTTGAATCCCATAAGGCGAAGGAGATTGGTAAAAAGAATAGCTCCCCGATGGCGCCTCGTGCGATCCCTCATGCTACGACGGCCTATAGATCAGCGATCTACTCGGAGTAATCGGGAACGGAGATGAACCGGGCCATGCATTCCAACCTGCCATAGAACTGGGAAAAGGAAACATATAAGGGTTAGGATACATATAAGGGCTAGGATACGCACCTGGCATAATCTGAAAAGGCTGTGATGTGGGTTTCGTCGGCTGAAGTGTTGGGCCCGGTGATTGTGTCAGCGCTGTTGATGGGCCCGTCTCATCATCCCTTCTCCTTGGATTTAAATGGCCCCGTCGTTCCCTTTGTACACGAAGTTGTCGTCGGCTCTCCTCTTCCGATAATAATACGGCTTGCCATAGATCCTAAACCATGGCATGTATTCCGGCATGCACGCTAACTCAGGAACGATGATCGGTTCCCGAGTTGGTATATAATCATACTGGTTTTCCCACAATTCGATATATGCTGACCAAAATTTCGGCCAATCCGTATGCAACTGCCATAAGTCAACTTTGTGCTCATCATCGAGCACCTTAGGTGCCACAGGAATCGGTTGTCGGAATCCAAATTGTCGCAGAACCCTATCTGACTGGTGCATCTCCACGGTGGCATAGTTGACCAATAGGACCATCACATGCCAAATGTTCAGATTTTGAAAGAATTCATCCAGAATTACTACCTGAATTGGCAGATCCTCGTATGGTGTCCATTGAAACTATATGAACATGATAAAAATATTAGTTATATACTAAATACTAAATACTAAATACGAAACGACTATTTTATTACGTATATATATTTTATTTAATACTTACTTGTGCTTTCGACCGTTGGTCTAATAGAAGCCGTATATCTTCAAGTAAGGTAGGTATTCCAACATAACTCGTCGAATGGTTCCACCTAATTAAATAAATTTTTAGCATACAATTATATTTTAAATCTACGTAATAATTGTATAATCTAATATTAAAGTTACCTCGTTATGAGTGGGAATGTATATGGGTGGTCCACTTGAGGATGTAAAAATGGAAAGTGAAACCGTGCCCATGATTGCAGTAGTGATAGGCAACCTCTGATTTTGGCTTTATCCGGTCGCGTTGCCCCGCACATCTCCCTATACAATTTTGCTAGCACGGCAAACCCCCAACTCAATTCACTGGCTGCTCTAAAATCAACGAGTTTCAACAGTCATCTTAGATGTACGAGGTTTCGTGACAAGTCTAGCATCAGATAGCCTCCAATCATCTCAAGAATGTATGCTCGAGCATATCGTATTCTTTTTAATTCAGTCGAATCATTATTCGGCTCCGAGAATGTGTCTCGTAACTAGCCCATCTCGATCTGACCACTGTTAATATTATCCGGAATAGCACCCAAAAGCTCGTAGCATACAGCTCCACAATCACTAGAAGTTGCGGACTCGGTGACTATGTACCCATCCACTGGCAATCCCAATTGCAACTGCACGTCTTCCAGAGTGATAGTACACTCTCCGCGTGGAAGATGGAAAGTGTGTGTCTCGGGTCTCCACCTCTCTATCAAGACACTGATCAGTTTCGTGTCCAACTTGCACCCTTAGCCTATCGTGGATACGTGCCAAAAACCCGCTTCCCGCAGGTAATTCTCTATCAACAGCGATGGCGGACTAGGCATATTACAAATATAGCATTGCAACACCCGATCTACAGACAGTTATAAAAAATTATAAAATAAAAATTAATTAAAATTGCATAAATGAAAAAAATATTAAATAGTATTAAAAAAGTAAAATTATAACTTACTATTGTCATTTGATCGACGGAGATGTGTTTATTATCGAGACGAATTAATTCTCTGGCCATTGCTAACACGATCGAATATTTTTTAAGTTAAATAAAAACTAATTCAAAAAACTTTTAAACATGGTTTTTTTTGTAAAAATTAAAGGACTTTTGTGAAATTTGAGAGGAATTTGAGAGAAAGTTGAGAGAAATTATAGAAATTGTAAAAGGACTTTTGTGTGAAAAAATGAAATGGGGCTTTTATAGTTTTTTTTTTACCATTGGAGACCAAATGGTCAAAATATTAGCCGTTAGGGTTTTCAACACAGGCAAAACTCTCCCCCAGGGACGCGTTTTGCTGCCACATACCCTAACATCGCGCTGACGTGGACGCGCTTTCGGGGAAAATGGCCTATTCCGGTAAATAACTAAATAATAGGTCCATTTCTGTAATTTTTGAAAAAAGGGTATTTATTGGTAAATTAGCCTTAAATAAGGGGAAACAATAAATTACAAAAGCTTAAAATTAGCTTAGCCAACTATCCTAACCTAAGGGATTCCTGTGGGTGGTGCCTTGAAACAACACAACTACCAAAATATCACAAGGCCTAATAAAGATAATAAAGAAAACCACACATTTCCTAAACTAAAAGAAAAAGGGTAAATTACATCAACAGTCACCCAACTTTGGGGTAACTGACAAAACAGTCACCTAGGTTTCATTTCAGTCACTCAACTTTCGAAAAGTTACAAAACAGTCACTAATTAATAGTTACCGTTAGGGTGTTAACAGAATTGCTGATGTGGCAAGTTAACCAGCTTGCCATGTTGGTAAAGCAGCTTCATTTTCCTCTTCTTCTTCTTCTTCTTCTTCTTCTTCTTCTTCTTCTTCTTCTTTAATTAAAGAGAGAACGGGTACAGTGGAGAAGGGTTTAAGAGCCTTCACTTTTGTGGACTGGCCGCATCTGGTCCCGCCGGCGGAAGCTTCGAAGCGCTAAACTGTATACTCGCCGACCTCTATACCCGTGGCAACCCTAAGGTGATGTTTTTCCACTTCACTCCTTGCTTTTTTCTTTCTCTATTTCTCTTGCTGAGTTGTAGAAAGTGGAAGGAACTTGAAATTGAATTTTCGGGATTCTTAGCTGAAAGATTGAAGAATAAGATTAACCTTAGCAGTTAAATTGATTATCCTTTATTTGTTTGAACTTTTTTATAATTTTGGCTTTTTTTTTATTATGAGCAGGAGGGAACTTCATTAGCATTGAAGAAGCATGTGGAAGAAGAAGCTCGTGACCTTAGCGGGGAAGCGTTTTCTATAGGCCTTTAATACATAATTTCAATAGTCCTCAATGGTAAAGGTGTTCTCAAAATGCTAATTAACCCTGAAAGGTGTTCAAAACTTGAAAACAACTTTGTTGAGAGAGGAAACCACAAACCCCCGGAAAAAAACAGATATGGAGATACCTTAGTTCTATCAAAACAATGCTAATTAACCGGATTAATTGTTACTATCAACCTACTATGCTATAAAACTGAGTAATGGACGGCTTACAAATCCAGCAACTCATATCACACACATATATAGCATTCTTATAACCATAACCAAATATGCATATACTGAACATGAAAATGAATGACATGGTGGAGTGAAATGAAAGGCAAGTGATCAGATAAAAACAAACCTGGTGTTAGAAAAAAGTCATCTGTATGGGAAGAGCAATCACAAACACAAGGAAGACATGAGACCTGAGGTCTTAACTTGTCCTTCAAACGCCACAGCAGTGATGTCGGACCAACAATGTAACCACCCAAACACACACATACAAATGCAAACCCAAACCTTAAAACTCGCTGACACCAAAACCTTTGCTCTAAGCTATAAGCCATTTTCTACCCTTTATAAAGACCCCCAAGAAAAGAAAAAACAGCTTTACTCAAGAGTCTCAGACCATTGCAAGATCTGCGGTAAAAACCTACAAGTTAAAACATACAAAAACAAATGTTTGTCGGTTTAATACATACAAAAACAAATGTTTATCGGGTTTTGTAAAAAAAATGAGAAGTACCCAGATTTGAAAATCTGCTTCACAGCTCAAAATATGGACTGAAACTCATTTATCAAAGCAAGGCCTTGAGCTTTAATGATGAAAAGTTGTCATCTTTGAGAGCAGGAAAAGAAAAAGGTGTGTGCTTGGGTACTTGTTTTTCTTTGAGAAAAAAGAAGAAGAAGAAGGAAGAAGAAGAAGAAGAAGAGGAAAATGGAGCTACTTCACCAACGTGGCAAGTTAAGTTGCCACATCAGCTGGTTTACTTGCCACGTCAGCAATTCTGTTAACACCCTAACGGTAACTGTTAATTAGTGACTATTTTGTAACTTTTCGAAAGTTGAGTGACTGAAATGAAACCTAGGTGACTGTTTTGTCAGTTACCCCAAAGTTGGGTGACTGTTGGTGTAATTTACCTAAAGAAAAACTCTAAACCTTAAACTCTTCCCCTTCTTTCCTTTCTCCGTTGCTCTGGCATCGCCAATGTCCTACATCTGAGAAAACTAGTTCTCATCATGTCATTTGCATGAATGTCTTCAACTAAACCAGTCCCCCCGTTCTGAGTTCATCGGGTCTCCGGTCGCCAATAACTGCTCACATCGAACTTAGATCTTAAACACTTCTAGATTTTAAAAATGTACTCCATATCCTTTATTACCGTGGAATCAATCTTCAGTGGAACCTTCTCTACCTAATAAATCGGGACTCGCACTCTCGACCCCAGATGACCAGTTCATGTGCTACTTTGTTCACCGAGCGGGGAACGAACCGAAAAGATGAGTTCCTAAACTTCGCAGCTTTAAGTTTTATTTCTTTCAAAATATTGCATATCACAGACCTATCATCTTCCTGATTGTTAAGTTCTTTTTTATGACAGTAAGAGAGTCTCCTTCTACCATAATGTCTCCAAATCCCATTTCCTCTGTGAATATTACTGCTTGAAGAAATGCAACTGCTTTCGCAGTTGTTGGATCTCAAATGTTGATAACCGGGTACACACATGCTCCCATAACTAAGCCCATATTATTTCTTATAATGATGCCTAAACTTGCATTATATTTTGACTGCTGATAATAAAAGTCGAAATTAACTTCGACTTATTCTTCACTTGGGGGCTCCCAACTTTTTATTTGTTACTGGGTCTGTGAATAGACAGACTCTCAAGATAGCCTAAATTAGCAATATATGCTTTATTGAATCCCACCACGTTACACACTCTTTTCCTCAACCTTTAATAATGGATCTTGTTTCTGTTATGCCAAATAGCCCAATATACTATTTCTATGCTAACATATTATTGACTACTGTTGTTGTTAAAAAGTTGTACTAACCATTGTAACCACTCTTGATTTTCATTTGTGGACAAGGTTAACACTCCTACTTCTTGAAGCACGGCCTTCATAAAAAAATAGTCACAAAATAAGTGGGCAACTGTTTCATCATCTTCTCCGCAAACTAGGCAATGAGTGTTGGTTTTCAAGTTTTCTTAGCTTTAGATTACACAATGTAGGCAAATAGTTTTTAGTGATTCTCCATAGATTTATTTTGATTTTGCTAATGATATTAAGGCTTCAAAGTTTTGTATAATAAGTTTTTGTAGCATTTATATGTGATATGTGTCCATCCCTCAGCAAGATCTGGTTTTCTGTAATGCTCCATCTGTAGCCATTTTTTGTTATATAAATCTGAAATTTATCACCTCGCCATGCTAGAACATCCAGTTGAGATGTATTTACTAGTGATATGGAAACTATTCGTTGGACTTGCTCCTTGCTAAACAAAGAGTCTAAGGTACTAATATTCTAGCTCTTTAAGTCTTCATCAATCAGATCCGCTACCATTGTATATCTCCAATTCATGTTTTGATCTTGTATTTTTCCTTCACAGTAAGGTAGCCACGGGTCATTCCAAATGTTGATTGTTTTGCCATCTCCAATTTGCCAACCTATGCCCTTTTTCAGAATGTCACAAGCACCCCAAATGCTTTGGCAGGTAAAGGAAGGGTAAAAACCTAAACTTGCACTCATGAAATAGCATCTCGGATAGTACTTGTTTTTCATTACTTCAGCCAATAAGTTGGTGGGATTGGTTATTAGCTTCCACCCATACTTAGCAAACAATGCTTTAATAAAAATTGAAAGATCTTTAAAACCAACACCCCTTTACGCCTTTGGGGTACATAATGATTTTCGCGATTAGTTCTTAGGTTGCGCCACCAAAATTTGCATAATAATACTTCTAATTCACGATATAAAGAAATTGGCAAATTAAGGCACTACATAGCGTAGATTGGTATAGACTATAAAATAGATTTAATAAAAAACTCCTTGCCTCCTATTAATAGATTACAGATACTCCAGCTTTTTATTTTTGTCAAGAATTGTTATTTGATTTCAACAAAAGCTTTCTTCCTACGTCGTCCTACCATTGTTGGTAACCCTAGATATTTCTCCGGGTTATTGGCAATTCTGACACCCAACTCCCCACCTCATTGCAACTTTGATTCTTCTGAAATATTGTTGCTAAAATATAACAATGATTTATTGAAATTTTCCATTTGTCCTGAAATTCTCTCATATTCATTTACCATCGCCTTTGTTTCCATAATTCTTCTTTTGTTGCCCTCCCAAATAAAAAGCTATCGTCTGCAATAAATAAGTGAGTTATTGATAAGCCTCATCTCCCTACCTTTGCTCCTTCGAATTTCTTTTCTCTTTTGGCTATGTTGAGAAATTTTCAAAAGCCCTCTGCACAAATGATAAATAAATAAGGGCTTAGACGGTCTCCTTTCCTTAAACCTCTTGAAGGTCTGATGTAACACCCCAAACCCGGCCCATGCGTTTCGACTAGATCTAGCATGTCACGGCTTGTACTTTGAAAGCTTTTGCTTTGTTTATTATGGAAATCGTAAGTCAATTGGATATTCCTTGGATAAATAAGTGTCATTTTAAAATATAAAATCCTTTGTATTATTATTAAATAAAAATAAACCTTGTCATAAATTCTTAAGTTGCATAACATTGAAAACTACATAATTGGATAAAACTGTGGGGCCTTATTACATTGATAATTCCAAGTAAAAATGAAATAAAACTTAAAGAAATCCCAAAAGAAATAATTTGTAGAAATAAAGCTTGATGGCCCCTCGAGTCCGTCTCGGCTCCCATGTCCACGATCTACTGCTCATCTGGAAGAGTAGAGAAAAGGAAAGCGTGAGTCACCAAGACTCAGTGTATAAATCTCAAAACACACAATGACCTGAGCCCACAAACACATTATGGGCCCTGGCCCATACATAAAGGTATCAATCATAATCACATGATAAACAATAAATAATGAAAAAAAAACCCAACCCATCCTAGGTTTCCATCCTCTACACACCATCCCGTACCAACCATCACACCTTGGGGATTTCTACAATCAACCCTCCATCCGCTACACACCAAAACGACAGCCGTACTGCCTATTCCTATTAATTAGGAATCATTTAACGTGGCATCGCCACCGATCACTATGTGACCTTACATTTAAATTATGTGGGATTTCTACCACCGATCACCAAGTGACCTATCATGCACTTCCCCTTCAATATCATCATTCCCACCCCATGCATACATACATAAAGAAAACATCATACATACATATACGCTTTTCGATACACATAGGGAGTTCTATGTTTACGTACCTGGCATCTTTGCCTAACCCTTTTAGGGTTCCATTCGATTGTTTAGACAGCCTCATTCCAGCTTTTTAGCCCATAACATATATAAATAAACATACATACTGGTTTATTAGTAGTGTGTTAGAGATCTACACACCTGGTTACTGATAAAATGATGCTTTCTATGTCGACGCTAGCCTTAGTCGACACTACTGCTATCTGCCTAAGGGGTTGTTCAGAAGCCGGTCCACAACCAAGTGGCCAATCTCGAATGGTAGATACTGCTCTTTTCTTAAACTTAGGGATTTTCTCCTTTGCCTGATCCATATTTAATTCCATCACAAGTCATTATCAGAACTACTATCACAATATTTAATCGTTAATCCTCATTATAACATTAAGATCTTGTATATAATGATGAAATCTAATAGAAATCTAGGAAAATCTACTTACCTTAAAAATCCCGGAAGTAAAGACTAGCTATTTTCGGCTTTTAGATCTAATTGACCAAGCTTCCTTCAAATCCCGAATTGCCGCGCATCATAAAACCATTAAACTATTAGCTTTCGGTCTTTGCCTTTCAAAAACCGGGAATAGATCATGAGAACTAATCAAAAATCGACACTTACCTTAGCATAGGAGATTCGGCTAGCACTAGAGAGAGGATTCGGCAATGCCAATGGAAGATTTAAATGCCAGAAGTATAGAACTAATTCTCAAATAGGATGAATAGAAGAAAAGACTATGGATGCTTCGGCTTTTTGGAGAAATCGACACAAGGAGGAAAAAGTGGAGAAGAGTTTCGGCTTTTGAAGAAATTGGAGAAAAGAAATTGGAGAGGGAGAGGCTAGGGAATTTCGGCACAATGGGAGAGGAATTAAGGGTTTTCAGTGTCAGAATCAAGGAGCTAGCCCCCCTATTTATAGATATTTCGGCACCTACTGCTAAAAACCGAAAACGCCCTTAAAATTCAAGCTAAAAGAGAGGGGAAATTCGGCACCCTCTTTGCCATGCAGTAGCCGAATTTTACACTCCTCTAGGTGGTGGATTTTTGGCTAACACTTCCCTTGAAGATAAGCTCCTAACTTTTCTCCTTTTTATCTATGATATTATCACTTATAAAATCCACATAATTTCTCCTATTTTTGAGCTTTGTAGCCGTCCACCTCTACTAACCCTAGTGCCGAATTTAACTCACTTAAATTAAAAGATTTGGGCCTCATTAAACTTAATATTTGGGCCCCTAATTCCTTGTGTGTGGCGTCACCCTATCTTCATTTAAAGTGCCAAAATTGGCCTAAAAACATGGGCTCCTTGCGACCCAAAACTTGTTCCTTTTTAGTTGTTAATGATGCCACCTTAAAATAATTTAATCTGGGCCTTTGCCTAATTCTAAGCCCAAATTTAAACCCCTTTCACCTAAGTTAACATATTAAACATATTTCTATACTAAACGCATAGACCCATTAATTCAGGATGTTACATCCGAACTCGATTCATTTTCCTCTATTGAGCACCACCGAATAAGAGACACTGTTAACACATCTCATGATCAAAGTTATCCATGCTTCACAAAAATCCAAATCCTCTTATCATTTTTTCCACAAATTCTCATTCAACCCTATTATAGGCCTTGCTCATATATAATTTTATAGCAAATAACCTTTTCCTGCATATTTTTTTCTTAAAAGAATGTAATAATTTGTATGCCACTATAATGTTGTTGATAAGTTATCTCCCTAGCACAAAATCACCTTGAGTTTCTTCAATACAATAATTTAGGGCATTCCTAAATCTGTTGGCAATTGCTTTTAAGATTACCTTATAGAGGACACTACAAAGGCTAATTGGTCGAAACTGACCCATATTTCTAGGCACAGAGACTTTGGAATTAGAATTATATTTGTCTTGTTCACCTTTCTAATTTCTTTTTGATTATTTAATATTTCTAAACAAAACCTCGTCACATCTACCCTCACAATGTGCCAATACTTTTTTTTATAAAAGAATACGAGAAAACCATCATTTCCTGATGCTTTTAGTGGCGCCATAGATTTTAAAGCTTCCACCAACTCTTATTCTTTAAAGAAGGCCAACAATTCCTTATTCAAACTACTAGGGATACTTGGATGGATTTCTGCTAGTAGGTTTTCATAATTATAGATTGTCTTAGATGTGAACAGATCCACAAAGTATCTTGTTGCTATCCCAATTAACTTCTCCTCTCCTTCGATCCACTCGCCATTCTCGTCTTCAAGGCCTTTTGCAAAGTAATTCTTCTTACGTTGATTAGCAAACTTATGGAAAAAAGATGTCTTATGATCACCCATCTTAAGCAAATTTTCTCGTGCTCGTTGCTCCTAATAATTTTTTTCTTTGTCAGCTTTCATGTTTAGTGCTAGCTTAACTTTTGTTACCACTACCAAGTGGTCATCATCTGGTTCTTCTTCATTAAGCTGTTGGAGTCTTTGATTCAACTCCTCTTTTATTTTAACTTTCTTCCATTTATTAGATCTGGCATATTCTTTTAGAGATCTTCCTAGAACCTCTAATTTTCTCGAGAGCTCCAAGTTTCTTGAATTCCAAACCATCTTAACACGCTCTTCAAATTCTATTTTGAGGGCCTAAATGACATTAAAATGGAATGGAACATCTCTTCGTGAACCAATGACCCTTCTACTCCCTAAGGTATCTAAAAACAATGGAAAATGGTCCAAAAACCTATGATTGAGATGTTGTAAGGAATAATCTAGAAACCGTGCCTACCAATACACGTTGGGCACTCCCCTATCCAACCTTTCCCTGATATTGTTTCCTATGAATCGGCCTCTCTCCCACGTGAACCAATGGCTTGAGAACCTTAAGGCACCTAAATCACACTCCTCTAATGCGTCCCTAAACACTGCCATTTGTTTTTCCTCCTAAGGTCTACCTCCTCTCTTTTCAAAGGAGTATATTACTTTATTAAAGTCCCCTATAACTAACCATGGTAACTGACTTCCTACTTTCAAATTTCATAACCTATTCCATGAATCCTTTCGTAAGTGTTCTATTGGGGGGCCATAAAACCTCGTAAACCTCCAGTCTTCTCCTCCACCTTCCTCATGTATTTTTCACATCAATATGAGTATTTTAATAGCTTTTTAGATCAACTGATAAATTCTCCTTCCATCCCAACGATAATCCCCCTTAAACCATCTGCATTTATATCAATTCCATTCACATACCCAGACTTCCTTCGAATATTAGAAACAAAAGTTGGGGCTGATACTGTCTCAATAGGTTCTTGAGACGTATGACCATTCGAGGTGGCCCCAACCCACGAACGTTCCAACTTAAGGTTTTCATTATAACTGAACGGCTTGCTTTTCAACGACCGTCAATATAATAATGTCGAAATCTGTATCCATCTGTGTTACTGAACTGTCCCCCACTTGTGACCTTTGTATTTTCTACCGTTCTATCAATCCAACTAGCTCGTCTTTATGATTTGCTCCCTCCACAGTCAAATTAATGCACTCAACTCTAGTATCACTACTGAAGCGACTATTTTGCTTTTGACCCTCCTCTAATCTACCTTTCATAATTGGCGCATCATGTGTTCCTCTCTCTAACATATGTAAAGCTTTTTTCCTATCCGTTGTTCACTGTTTAAACTTCCTCTAACCAAAGCTTTTTGTTCCCCACGTAGTCATCTACTATCCACCGGTAATGATTTGTTCGGCTGTACTTGTAAGAGCTATCCCATAGGGTTACTTCTTGGTTTCCCAATGATAATCTTGGGGACAGAAACTTTCTCCATGCCTTAATCTTCCACAAAAAAAAAAAAACAAAACAAGGATATTTTTTCGTATTGAAAAAGAGCATAGGTCGATTTACCTTGACCATATATAACGTGTTTCTTCCTTTTAAGGAGGCTTCGCACATCTAGTTGTACTTTTATACGCATAAACTTTTTCACACCTCTTGTTACTATTGTGATGTCATATTCTATGAATTTTTCAATAAAATTACCCAACTGTCATGCCATCCCTTCCGACATTGACCCTATGGGAGGTTATAAATTTGGACCCAAAAATTTGAAAATACTAGGGGGACTTGAATTGGATCTTCATGTTTTTCCAACTGATGAAATAGAATTAGGTGTCTACTAAAAAACCGGGGAATCCCATCTAAAACTCTTTTGAGATCCAACTTATTAAAGAATTGGAACATGCTCTTCTTTTCCTCAATTTCAGTTATAGAAATGCCTTCCATCGGATGCCAAAGTTTAGCGAGAACGTTTCTCATTAACAAAAAGTAGACTACACTGCTCGTTAAAACCTTCCCTACCAGACAAAGATTAAAATCATCTTCGCTTTCCTCTTCTTCCTCTTGATCATGGATGGGTTGTTCTTCCTCGTCGACAATATTAAGATTTGCTAATTCTTCCTCCATGGATTTTTCAACCGTATTGTTCTATGGATCTTGGAAATAAAATTATGCCCTAATCAGATTAATAAAAGGAGGGGTCTCTCCAAACCTGCTACTGATGGTAGACGAAAAGAAGCTTTTAGAGAAAAAAATCCCACAACCTTCTGCTACCGTCGGCAGAATTTTTCTTCTGTAAGTTGTTTTTACCATGTGAAGTAAGGATTCTTTGTTAGAGTTGTGTGACCCAAATTCTAAGAGATTGCTTGCAAGTCAAGTTAAACAAAGTATATTTTCTTTCTAAAAGATTTAGTATTTATTAGTATAATATATTTAGCATTTATTAGCATAGTTTATTTGACCTACTAATTTAGCCTATAAATAAGTTCTTTTACAACCTTAGAATATACACCCATTAGAGATTAGAACTCATAGTACATTTAGAGAATTTTTTGTTTATGTTTTGAGGTTTCTTTATTTTTGAGTTTTAGGGGTTTAGTTTTATCTCCATCTTTTGTACTCTTCTTTCTTTTGTCATTATAGTAAAATTATCTTTGCTCGTGGTTTTTTATCCTCTTTGGAGGAGCTTTTCCACGTTAAATTTGTGTGTTCAATTTCTCAATTTATTCCACTATTTTTTTACTTGTTGCTTAATCGGGTCGATCCTAACAAGTTGTATCAGTGCTAGTTTAATTTTCATAGATCAGCCCGTTCAGAGATGGCAACAACAAGGTTTGAAATTGAGAAGTTCAATGGTGAGACAAAATTCAATCTGTGGCAAGTTCGGATGATAGCAATTCTAGTTCAAACCGGATTGAAAAAGGTTGTTACCGGGAAAAAGCCTTAGAATCTAAATCAAACAGAATGAGAAGAGCTTGATGAAAAGGCCTTGTCTGCAATCCAGTTGTGCCTCAAAAATATGGTATTGTAGGAGGTATTGATGGAGAAGACCTCATCTGCCTTGTGGAAAATGTTAGAAACTATTTATGCGACTAAGTCTCTGGCTAATCGTTTAGTGTTGAAACAACGTCTATTTACGTTTCGCATGAACGAAGGTGAGCTTCTTAGAGATCACATCAGTCAATTCATTATTCTTTTAAATGATTTAAAGAACGTTGAGGTTCATATTGATAATGAAGATCAGACTATGCTATTATTATGCTCTTTACCCCCTTCATACAAGTCTTTCAAGGAGATCCTGATTTATGGTAGAGACAAACTCTTGTTCGAAGATGTAAAGGGTCATTTATTGAGTAGAGACAGACTCGACAATGAGTTTGGTTTGGATAGCAAGGTAGATAGGCAAGCTTCCGTTTTGGTAGCATCAAAGAAACGAGACAAAAAGTGTTGTTATTGTAAAAAGTTAGGTCACGTCAAAGTAACTTGTTATAAATTGCAAAATAAAAGAGCTACTAAGAGAAACGAGGAAGATGTAGCTGGTGCTAATTTGACCGATGAAAGCGGTGATAGTTTCTTGTTAGTGTCAATGAGCGATAACTCCAAGCTCACGACCGAGTGGATCCTAAATTCGGGATGATCTTTCCACATGTGTCACAATAGAGAATGGTTCTCCACATATAGTTCGGTTGAAGGTGGAGTTGTGCGCATGGAAAACGATTCATCTAGTAAGGTAATTAGTATTGGTACTGTTAAAATTAGGATACACGATGGGACGATTAAGACACTCTCAGATGTCAGGTATGTACTTGATTTACGAAAGAATCTCATCTCCTTGAGTATTTTAGACTTGAAATGATGCATAATCAACATCGAGTCGAGCGACATTAAAGTATCTCGTGGAGCTCTCGTTTTGTTAAAATGTAAAATAACCGGCAGTCTTTATATTCTGGAAGGTACTACAGTAACCGGTGAAATCGGACGTCCCTCGTCCATTACGGAGTCGAAGTCAACTCGTTTGGAGCGGAGACAACTTGGTCATGGGAGGGAAAAAAGTATGACCGTTTCGTTGAAGAGAGGTTCTTTTTTGGATGCAGGTTTTGAAAATTTAGGGCATTGTGTTCATGAAATTTAGACCCGGGTTAGTTTTGATTTGGCAGTGCACAAGTTGAAGGCTAAAAGTCTTCTAACTTCTAAGCACAGATTCGACTTAGTTAATTCCCTGCATAGTTCAAGATAGGCCCGTGGCAGGCTTTGGCAAAGATGGCGTTGTAGAGAATTCGTGTCAAGGTGGAGATTGTTAGAGCTGTGTAACCCAAATTCTAAGAGATTGCTTGCAAGTCAAGTTAAACAAAATATATTTTCTATTTAGAAGATTTAGTAATTATTAGTATAATATATTTAGCATTTATCAGTATAGTTTATTTGGCCTACTAATTTAGCCTATAAGTAGGTTCTTTTACAACCTTAGAATATACATCCATTAGATATTAGAACTCATAACACATTTAGAGAATTTTGTGTTTACGTTTTGAGGGTTCTTTGTTTTTGAGTTTTCGAGGTTTAGTTTTATCTCCATCTTTTGTACTCTTCTTTCTTTTGCCATTATAGTAAAATTATCTTTGCCCGTGGTTTTTTTATCCTCTTTGGAGGGGTTTTTCCTCGTTAAATTTGAATATTCAATTTCTCAATTTATTCCGCTATTTTTTTTTACTTGTTGCTTAATCGGGTCGATCCTAACTTTAACCACTGTTATTTATAAAAGGAAAACTTGAAAGGAAAAAAGAGGACACACGAAAGAAGGAAAACATAATGAACATTACTTGAATATATAGCTATATAGAGAAGTATAGATACATGGTAAAAATATATTAAATTTAAATTACGTCTAACTGAAATAATTTTTATTTTTCCGTTAAAAAATAAAATTATTATCAATTAGTGATATTATTTACAGGAAGATGTTATAAACATAAATAAACTAAATAATTAGTATATATTCATCGCAAAATTACATCAAATTTTAAAAATATAGAGTTACGATTATGAGAAGTAAAATATAATAATGATTTTGTCGATTGGGTCTTAGTTCGATTGGTATTTATATTGTTGTTACTGCAAGTAAACATGGGTTCGAGTGAGCTGAAACTCTTCCTATTTAAGGGTTGAGAATAGGCTATGAATAGTTCTAGGTATTGTATAAAAAATAGTACATATTATAAGAATCTATAATGGGATTTAACTTCAATATATATAATATTGATTATTCATAGTAAATTTGTTTATGGAAGATAATTAAATTGTAAAATTTTTGCTGAATAACTTCTAAGTCAAAAGGCCTTTGTTTGTTGACACATGCCATTTTTAGTTTTTCTTTTGGGATAAATTACACAGAAGATTATTAAATTTAACTTTTCGTCACTCAATTATTTGAAAATTATCACTTAATTATTCAAAATTTAAGTATTAAGGGATCCCAGTTATTTAGAACTAATGAGATTATAATAATAGTGGGAAAAAATTAGATCAAATAAAAAATATACAAATTAAATCATAAATTTAAATATAGTAGAGTGATCAATATCACAATACGACTTAAAAAGACAATCTATACATATCACAATCATTTTTTATATATATAGTAAGTGAATGTATAATAAAAAACTAAATATTCAACATTCTTCTATTTATTTTTTATGGATATATGGATATATATATATATATATATATATATATATATATATTTGGATATTAAATATATTATTAGTATTAATTCATAGTGTATAAGAATAATTACTTAAATTTATTTTTATTTTAATACAAAATTTTGGATATTGAAATTTGTTACTAAAAATTGAATTACTCATAAGAATAAAGAGTTTGGGTATTTAAATTGAATATTCATTTTTTTAATTTTTTTTTAAATTTTAATATTTTCAAAAATCTAATTAAAGTATTTTATTTTTTTATTGTAATTATATAAAAGAAAACAAAAATAATTATCTATTCTTTTCATCTATTTTTATACTTATTTTTTTATATTTTGTATTTTTATCTTCAGAGTAAAAAGATAATAATAATGATAGAAGTAATTGGCTAACTTTCATTTCTACAAAATAAGAAAGTGAAATCTTAATAATATAAAAATGGAGTTAAATTTTAATTTTATATTTTTTAAATTAATATAATAATAAGTTTATGTTTTTCTTTAAAAAAATATTTTTAATTAACCTCTTGAAATTTTAATTTTTTACCTTTTCTGCCGGTCTTTTCTTTTTCCTAGTGTAAACAGCCCATCTTGCTCGGCCTATAAAAACCAGAATAAAATAATAAAAAAATAATAAATACCAAAATGTCCTTTTTACAGTTCAAATACAAGCCCATTAACAGCAACCCAAGACCTACCCAATACCCTAAAACCCACTTAGCCCAAACTACCTGAGCCCAAATTACAAAACACCCCCAGCAACCCTAACCCAAAATTTATATGGCCCAAAGGGGCCTAAAATTTTTTTAGAAACAAGGGTTTTTGAAACCCTAGAGAAGCATCGCGCCGCAGCATCTCAGCCCCTCTCTTTGCGCCGCAATCAACTCTCGCACCCATGCAAAGCCTTCGGTCGCGCCACGATCCGCGCCCTAATCACGTCATCAGCGCCGGACTCCGCTTCCCACCTGCAAAAGAAGAAAGAAACAAATAGAACAAATATGGCAACATCTCATTTCTTTTTTTTTTTTATCTTTTGTTTCGAAGGCTATAAAAGCCTTATAAAACCTGTAAACGAGGGGAGAGAGAAAAAATATATACACAAGCAAAAGAAATACATAAAGCAGAGTGATACATAAACAGTTATTAATATACAAAGAGATATTTTTTTTTGTTTACGAAGGTGATTCACATTTTTTATTTTATTATTTTTATTTTCTCCGTTTCGTGCATGTTTTGTATTGAAATAAAAGAAAAGGGACGAGTCTCGTACCTGAGAGCTGCTGTAGGCGACGGCGCGTAGGCGCGTGCAGCGCGTAGAGGTGGAGGCCCCCAAAGCCGATATTCGGACTCCGTCAAAGGAGCTGAAGGCTCTTGAGAGCATTTTGGAATTTTTTTTTAAACAGATTACCAAATGAATTTTTTACCTAAATATTGGTTTATATAATATTATAAAACGACGCCGTTTCAGCTTAAACAAATAAGCGTTGAAACGGCGTCGTTTAGAAGGCCAGGATCCATGCGTTGACCCGACCCGGGGAGGATCCGCGCGTTTTCATTGAATGGTCCAATTGCTATTTTAGCCCTTCCGCATTTTTTAAAATTCACAATTATGTCCGAATAGTTTTTTTTTAATTTTTTAATTTAGCCCTAAAAGATTGTTTTCTATTTCAATTGAGTCCTCGAGTTATTAAAGGATTAAAATCGGAACGGCGCCGTTTTGAAAAGGAGGCTCAATTGCCATATTGTTCCCTGTGTTTTAACGTGCTTTTTTATTTAGTCCTTGTTATCCATTTTTAGTTGCTATTTAGTCCTTTTTATAAACCTTTTTATTTTATTTCATTTAAATTATTTTAACATTATATTAAATTATTTGTCATATTAAATATTTTATATTATTTCTCTTATTATTTATATATTAATTTATTAATGATATAAAACTGTTATATATTTTTATTATGTATATATTTTAAACTATTATTATTTATCATTTATTTTAATTATTTTTATTACATATTATTTTTAGATTAATATATTAGTTATTATATTCTATATTTTTTAATATTTTGTATATTATATAATTTATATCTTATATTATTTTAAAAAAATTTATTTTATCTAAAATCATTTGTATTGTATAATATATTATTTATTTTTTTAAATGTAGTTTTATATGCATTAGATTATTATAAATATATTTTTATAAATTATTTATTTATTTTAAAATATATTTTCTTTTCTTTTTCAATATAAATGTATACATTTTTTTTACATTTATTATTTGTTATATATATGTAACATCCTGAATTAATGGGCCTATGCGTTTAGTGTGTGTATATGTTTAATGTGTTAATTTAACTGTTAGGGGTCCAAATTGGGCTCAGGATGTGGTCAAGGCCTTGGTGAAATTTTTTTTTGGGCACTATAAGGTTTAAAAGGTGGTATCTGTGTTTAAAATATCAAAATGGGCTTGTGGCCCAGTGGTCAGTGGCTCCACTTAGGGAGTAAAGGGGTGACGCCGCACAAGGGAATAAGGGGCCCAAATTTAAGTTTCATGGAGCCCAATTCTTTTAATTTAAGTTAGCTAATTTTCGGCATAGGGTTAGGTGGAGTGGATGGCAACAAGGCTCAAAAATAGGAGGATTTATGTGAATAGGATAATGTAGATATTATAGTTGATAATATGGAAGATAAAAGGAGAAAAGATAAGAGCTATCTGCAAGGCTAGGTGTTGGCCGAAATTCCATCACCTAGAGGAGTGAAGAAATCGGTTTCTTTATGGCTAAGGGGTGCCGAAACTTTAAATAGTCAGGTGAGGGTTCTCTTCTTTATTTTTTGGCATTTAGGGTTTCCATCTTTTCTTTCTCTTCTTCTCTGAGTAAAACCTGAAATTCCTAACCCTATTCCCTCATCTTCACTTTGATTTAAAAGCCGAAACTCCATTGTTCTTTTCTCTTCTTTCTTCTAAAAGCCGAAACCTCATAATCCTTTTTCTACATTCTTTTCTTTTGATCTTTGCTAAAGCCGAACCTACCGCTGGTCTGTCGAAATTCTCTTTTCTTCTTCCTGTCGATTTCTTCATTAAAAGCCGAATCTACATAGACTCATTCCTATCATCTTCTGATCTTCTCAAAAAGCCGGAATCTCAAAAGGGTAGTCAAATTCTTTGTGTTAAGTAGATCTCTTAGATCTAAAAGCCGGAAACACTAGTCCCTGAATCTCATATCACTTTTCGAGATTTCAAGGCAGATAGCGGTGGTGTTGGCTACAGATAGCGTCGACTTAGAGGGTCTCGTTCTAGCGGTAATCAGGTGTGTAGATCTCTAACACACTAATTAAACTGTATTATGTATGTTATGGGCTAAAAGCCGGAAAAAGGCTGTATAGACAGTTGGATTACCCAAAAAGGGTAGGCAAGGGATGCCAGGTACGTAATCATAGAATCTTCTCTATGTGTATCGATGTATGCGATAAACTGAAATCTATTAGGTAATACATTGCTTGATTTTGCATGTATGTATGCATGGGATGGGATGGATATGATGAAGGGGAAGAAGGTCGCATAGCGATCGGTGGCTTTGCCACATAGGTCACATAGTGATCGGTCTTTATGACAGGCAGCTCAGCTGTCGAAATGCTACGATGTATTATTAAGGTCGCATGGCGATCGGTGGCTTTGCCACATAGGTCACACAATGATCGGTCTTTAAGACAGGCAGCACAGCTGTCGATATGGTGTGTAGCGGTTGGCGGGTTGATTGTAGAAATCCCCAAGGTGTGATGGTTGGTACGGGTTGGTGTGTAGAGGATGGATTTCTAGGTTTGGGTTGGGCCATTCATCATTTATTATTTATCATGTAATTATGATTGTTGCCATTGTGTATGGGCTAAGGCCCATAATGTGTTTGTGGGCCCAAGCCTTTTATGTGTTTTCGGGATTTGCACACTGAGTCTTGATGACTCACCCTATTATTTTTTTCTACTCTTTCAGATGAGCAGTAGATCGTGGACATGGGAGCCGAGACGGACTCGAGGGGCCATCAAGTTTTATTGCTATAGATTATCTTCGGTTTTCTTTAAGTTTCTTTTATTTATTATTTTGGGAATATTTATGTAATAAGGCCCCATAGTTTATATTCATCTAAGTAGTTTTTATCATTTGCAACTCCTGAAATCATGTCAAAGGTTTAATTATACGGAATAATAATAATACAAGGTTTTCTTTTCAAATGTCACTTATTTATTCAAATATTGTCTAATTAACTTATGATTTCCAAAAACCAACAAAGCAAAAGTTTTCAATGTACAACCCGTAGCATACCAGATCTGGTCGAAACGCATGGGCCGGGTTTGGGGTGTTACAATATATTTGCATGAAAGGTTTAATATCGCATGTGAAATTTTCATGTTTATTAAGTTTTGTTATTTTGAAATTTATTATTATTATTTTTTTATATACTTTGTCATTTATTTATGATTGCCTTAATGTAGTTATTTTTTAATCGTTATTTTATATTTTTATTGTCCGTATTAATATGATATTTTCGTAGGATCATCATTTTAAAATAAAAATGCATTTTTTGCGAAATTACTATATTTTATCTAAAGGTTTCTAAAATAAGGCAATGTTTTGTATTTAGAAATTCGGGAAATAGTGCCCTAACGTGCTGGGTTGCGATTTTCCGTTTGGCTAAATAACTAAATATCCTTTTAACAAGTTATGTAAATCATGAAATGATTTTGATTACGAAAGTTTTAAAATACCGTGTCCTAACGTGCTGGGTGTGATGTTTATATTCCTTTGGAACAAAGAAATCTCAAATTTTAGCTCAAATTGCTCGAAGTTTTTAAGAAATCATATTTTTAAGTTTCAAACATTTGGACATGATTCTATCGTTTAGGTACCAATTTTTGGGTGTTATGAGGGTGCTAACCCTTCCTCATACGTAACCGACTTCCGAACCCGTTTTCTCGTTTTTTCGTAGACCAAAATCAAATGTTTTAAAATAAAACGTTTTACAAAGTGATCCAATCACACCTAAGTAAAAAGGAATTGGTGGCGACTCCCATTTTTGTTTTTAAAAGTCGATCCCCGTTTTTGAATCAAACCTTTTAAAAAATGGTTTCGAAACCTAGAAAATTAAATAATTTAATATTTAAGGATGAATCTTTTTAAGGCATGAGTAAATTTTATGTGCGAAGCAAGAGATTCACACTAGTTTTTATAATTGTAATACTATATCCTTATTTATAATATAAAAATCATATATATGTAACTATAGACAATAAAAATTAGGTCAAATTATATTATTAGTCCCTATACTTTTGAATTTATCAAATTTAATCATTATACTTTTTAAATTTTAAAATTTCAATCTTGACCCAAATGACAGCAATTAAATTTGTTTGATTAGATTCTACTACTAGTTATGTACTATGCATAAAATTGTAAATTCAACCCATGCTCTCCAATAGATCATTCTTAGTCACTATAATTTTTTGAATTTCGAAGTTTTAATCTTGACACAAACAACGGTGTTAAAATCATTAACTTTTTTTGTGAAAAATAAGTGAAAACAACAAATTGACATAACATTACACATGCAATAATATGTTTGTTGCATCCGAATTTTTTGCGATAATGATAATTATCATTAGGTCAAGACAAAAAATTTAAAAATCGAAAAGTATAAGACTAAAAATGACCATATTGAAGTACAAGGACTAGATCTAAACCATGCCCTCCTAGTTGTTTCAACGATGACAGTGCCAACTGAACTAAAACTCAATATGCCTAAATTATATATATTGTATACATGTTATAAAAGTTTTCAGCCCATTTTTAACCGGATCTCAATTCAATTGTGACATTGACAAATATTCTTTTTATTTATAAATTAAGGAATATTACAATGTGATTTTTTTTTATATAAAATCTAACGCAATAAGCGCATGAAGAAATTGAACCTAAAGCATTTTAGTCTTCAACTTCTCACCTTTACCACTCCAATAAAAGTCTCATTTGTTTTTTACATCAATCTATTTTATAAATATATTTATTATTCAATTTGAAAATGATTAAAAACTCTCTTTTTTATAAATATTATTATGAGAATATTTTTATAAAAAAATTCAACCTTATATAATATTTAAAATCAAATCCTATAAAAAATGTAAACGATCCTATATAAGACCTATAGTTTTCACAAATATTCCGTCATATATTATACCATGATTGATTCTTGCTTTAAAAAACCCCTAATCATATCATTATTATATCAATCTTTCTTTGAAAAATTTAATATTATATCTTTATTATATAATCTTATTTTTATATAAAATTCTAATAAATTACAATCAAAAGAAAATTTAATAACCAAAACTAGCGTTGGACGCTATAAACAATTACAATTATACATAAATTCAATATTAAAAAAAATTAGTAACAAATTCCATAAAAAAGTTAAATTTTGCTAGTAGTTCACGTGCTTTGCAAAAATTATGGATTTAGTCATTATTTAATTTAGTCATTTTTAATTTCTACTTTTTGAATTGATTAATTTTAGTCCATGTACTTTTCAACTTTTGAAATTTTAGTCTTGACCTAAACAACATCAGTTAAATCTAGTTGGTTAAATTAAATTATTAATCTTGTACTATGCGTACAATTGTAGATTTAGTCTACATTCTCCAATTGGATTGTTCTAAGTACCTATACTTTTTGAATTTTAAAATTTTAGTCTTATCGGAAATGACAGTTGTTAATTTATTAACTGGACTTTTAGTGAGTAATATGTGGAATTAATAAGCTGAAATGCCATTACACATGTGACAATATGTTTGTCGCATTATATTTTGGCAATATAATAACTTAACAAATTTAATAATTATCATTTAATGAGGTCTGGAGTTTTAATATTTAAAAAGTACAATGTCTAAAAATGACCAAATTAAAGTATAGGGATTTAATCCATAACTTTTCTAAAGTAGATAAACTAATAGTAGAATTTAACCAAAAATAGTAACAAAGCATGGCTGGCTATAGAAATTTTAACACCAATAACATTTCAAAATTTCTTTATTTCATGTGATTTAAATATCTATTAGAAATTTTATCTCATGTGTATGTGAATAGAAACTGCATATTTAGAATATAAATATTTATTTAAAAATAACATATAATAAATAAAAAATATATGATTTGAAAATAATAATAATAACACATGCAATATCTATTAAATGAAATATCCACTACGTGTGTATAAAGAGATATCAAAATGAAAGATTGGTTCTAGCGTTAAAGCTGATGTTTTATCCATATTGATAGCATTGGTTTAAATCTATCATTTGCAAATTTTTATTGATTTTATTTAAAATGTGAAAAAGATAAAAATATTATTGTAAGAATATAATTTATTTCCTAGATCGAGTTGGTGTCTAGTTAACTCATTAACATCAACTTTGTTGATCCAAATCTATATTATTATTTGAATCTTTAATCGGATTGGTGTAACAAGACAACCAGATACTAACTCTATTGGAAATTTACTAAAATATCCATTTATATATATAAAGTACGTTATATTATTATGAAATAATTTTGGTTTTTTTATAATTTTATAAACTCAATAGAAATTCAATCATCACTACAAGAAAACTGCATTAGCAACCAAAATTTTCAAAACATTTTATGTCATTCTGTAATACAACAACGACATTAAATGTGGTTATGTAAAAGTGAAATATTTGCAATGATTTTTTAGATGTTGTTGCTGAATTTAATTTTTAAGATACTATTAATTGCAGTGACTAGGTTTGTCAATGCAAATTATTACAATTATTAGATAACAATAAAATAAATTGTTGTTATATATTATAATATTAGCAACGATTTTACAATGTCCTTAGGCAATTTAGTTTTCTTCGTAACGACACAATTTATTGTTGAAAATGTTGGAAAATTTATATTTTATGAGAATTTTGAGGCATATTCTTAATTGATAAAGGCTGACAGTTAAATTATAAAATTATGGTTTTATATTCTACTCCATGAGACCTTTACAACGGTATATCATATGCTCAAAATGGTTGAGTGATGAATGAGAAATTGGTACACAAAGTAAGCTACTTGTGAATATTTGTTGAAGAAAAGAAAAGCTTAGATCCCATATTGGTTAAATACCAAATGTAAGGTATGTATATATATAAGAACCCACTTAAAGGATAATTGAATGACTAAGTTTAAAATTATAATTGAATGACTAAGTTTAAAATTTTGCCTTGTGCTTAGGGGATGCAAGTTCAAACCCATTAGGGTTGGGGTGCACTCGCACGACGTGGGTGATGTGAAATGTTGTTAGGTCCAATTGGACATACGAATATTTTAGCCCAATACGAAATTTATTTTTTCTCAGCAAATATATACAAAATATGATTTATAAGGACACATATCCTGATTTTATTTTATTCAAATAAATTTGATTTGATTTTACTCAAATTGATTTTGTCTCCTTATACATGGTTATTTCCAAAATTCCTTCACTTTGAATGCATATAAAAGGCTAAGATTTGTTCAAAATTTTTTTTCTCAATCTCACTCTCTCACACTGAGATTATTTTTCTTTCCAAAATTCTTCTCTTTTCCTCTCATTTTTTCCAATGTTTCGGTGATAGAAAAGGGCAACGTTTGTTCGTTGATCACTGCAGAGTTGCTACTGCTTCAATCATCGTGTTGCTATATCCTAGGAGACATTCGACCAACGTTTCTCCAAGTACTGTAAAAGCGGCTGAATCTGTCTTAAAGAAACTATGTAAAACATGCCTCATCATCTAGTAAGACTTGTTTCTTCTTTTTGAATTCTGGTTTTTATTATGTTATTTATTGGTTTTTCATATCCGATAATTTCAATATAAATTATTCAATTTATTTTATTATATATATATAAATATTTGTTTATTTATATATTTATATATTTTTGTTCGCTAACGTGTTTTGTCCAATAATATTTTATATTATTTTGTAATTCTCTAATCTGAGACAAACGAGACACCAAGGCGAAAAGAAAAAAAAATTTAAATAATAAAAATTATTCTATCTTTGAATAAAATCTGTTTCGGGATTTATTCTCACCGATCAACAGATTTTATATTATTTTGCAATTCTCTAATCCGAGACGAATGAGACACCAAGGCGAAAAGGAAAAAAATATTTTTTTTGAATAATAAAAATTATTCTATCTTTGAATAAAATCTGTTTCGGGATTTATTCCCACCGATCAACAGATTTTATTCCATTTTTTATTTTGTTTCCAAATGAGAAATTAAATTTAAATAAAATCTGTTTCGGGATTTATTTCCACCGTTTAATAGATTTTATTCGATTTTTTATTTTGTTCCAAATAAAATTAAATTGAATAATTTGTTTCGGGATTTATTCCTGCCGTTTAACAGATTTTATTTGATTTTAATTTTGTTTCCAAAATAGAATTAAATTGAATAATCTGTTTTGGGATTTATTCTAGTTGTTTAACATATTTTATTCAATTTTGATTTTGTTTCCAAACGAGAAGACTTAATCAAATAATTATGTTTCGGGATTTATTTCCGTCGCTTAACAGATTTTATTTTGATTTTGTTTCCAAACAAGAATTAATTAAATAATTTTGTTTCAGGATTTAATCCTATCGTTCAACAAACTTGATTTTGATTTTGTTTCATAATTTTAATTTTGTCGTTTAACAAATCAAAGAGAAATTTTTCTGTTTATGGTGGCATTAATTGTGGCTTTAAATTGTGAAAGTTTAAATGTAGCTTCAAAATTGTGACATCAAAGGAAAAGAAATTTATCAACAGTGAATTAAAAATACAATATGAGAGTGCATGTCTAGGATTGGTTCTTTGAAAGACGTGATATTTAAGTGTGCTGAGTGCACCACCTCTCTTTTAGGGTTACCTACCTGATGCATTATTTCATTGTATTTTTTGATTAGATCGTATAAACATTTGTTTCGGGTTTTATTAAATTTCTGTCGTCTAACAAAAGTTGATAAATTTTCTAATTTTGGTTTTGTTTCTTAACAGAAAATGGAAACTCCTACCAATTCAATCAATTCGCAATTTGAAGCTTTGGTTCAAACGCAATCTTCGATCCAAAACTTAGTGTTATCGGTGGCGGCTGCTGTAAGCCACAACGAGAAACCTGCAAAATTCTCGGGACAAAATTTCAAGACTTGGCAACAAAAAATATTGTTTTATTTGACCATATTGAACTTGGCCAAATTTTTGAAAGATAACCCTGCTACTGTTAAAAAGGGCAAGGTAGATGAAGTTCCTGCTTTCACTGTTGTTGAAGCTTGGAAACATTCTGATTTCTTGTGCTTTAAACTACATCTTAAATGGATTATCGGATGCACTGTACGAAGTGTATAGTGTTAAGAAAACAATTAAGAAATTATGAAGATCATTGGACCATAAATACAAAGCCGAAGATGCTGGAGCTAAAAAGTTTTTAGTTGCTAAATTCTTAAATTTTGTAATGATTGATTCTAAATTAGTTGTGAATCAAGTGCAGAAACTTCAACTGATCATTCACGGAATTCTTGCTGAAGGGATGATGGTAAGTGAGTCCTTCCAAGTGGCAGCCATTATTGAGAAGTTGCCTCTTGCTTAGAATGACTTCAAGAATTACCTAAAGCACAAAAGAAAGGAAATGTCAATGGAAGATTTAATTGTCAGACTTTGGATTGAAGAAGACAATAGAGGTGTGAAAAAAAAAAGCTCAACAAAACATCAAATGACAATGGTGCTAGGGCACTCGTCATAGAAGTTAAGAAAGACTTTAAGAAGGGAAACCAACCTCGGAATGGGTCTAAAACTAGGACCAAAAGGTGGCGTTTCCAAGAAGCAAAAAGTTCAAGGAAAATGCTTCAATTGCAATAAGATGGGGCACAAGTCGTCCGACTGTAGGATCCCAAAGAAAGTTAGAGCTAATGAGGCCAATGTTGTGGAAGAAATTTCCAAGGAAGTGTCCGATATAGACTTATGTGCCTAACATATGCATTAACTATGAATAAGAATGTTTCTTTCTAAAGGGGGGATGTTTGTAGGAAAGGGATATGTATTAAACTAAATGCAATCTCTGTAAAAGCAAAACTATGAATAAGAATGTTGCTTCTTTTTCTGTCTATATGCCTAAGTCATTTAGTTTATGGCATATTAGGCTCGAACATGTTAATTATGATACTTTATGTAAATTAATTAACTTAGAGCACATTCCTCTATTTCACAATAATTATAATTATAAATGTGTAACATGTGTTGATGCAAAATTAACAAGGTCAAAAACCATTTGATCTAATACATAGTAATGTTTGTGACCTAAATTTTATTCAAATGAGAGGAGGGAATAAATATTTTTATTACCTTCATTGCTACGTATATTTACTTAAGAGCAAAGATGAAGCTATAGAGAAATTTATTCTCTATAAGCAGGAAGTTGAAAACCAACTTAATAAAAAGATTAAGATTGTGAGAAGTGATTGTGGTGGTGAAAATGTTGAATCATTTGAATACTATACACAACTTGATATTATTCATGAAGTAACACCATCATACTTTCCTTAATCAAATGGAGTAGCAGAACGGAAAAATAGAACTCTTAAGGAAATGATGAACACCTTGCTAAAAAGCTCTAGGTTATCACAGGAAATATAGGGGGAGTGTTTCTATGAGTTAATTACCTTTTAAATTAAGGACAAGACACCATATGAGTTATGGAAAGGTAGAAAACCATCCTACAACCACTTAAAAGTGTGGGGGTGTCTTGCTAATGTAATGTATAATGGTAAGTTAAGACATAAGCGTCGTCGACACAATACCTTTAAACAACTGATCTCAAACAGAGTTATCTCTATTGATCTTGTAAAATCAAAAGATAACATTGCAGATCCGCTAACTAAAGGCTTAAATCGAGATCATGTTTATAAAATACTGAAAGGAATGAGACTAAAGCCTATGAAAATAAAAGGCGCTATGTGAAGGAAAACTTTACCTAGTTGACTGGAGATCTCAAGATTTAGGTTCAAAGGGACAACCTAATTGCATAGACCTTTATCCCAAGTTCATTCCTATGATGTAAACAGTGACTAAAAATTGGATAAATTTAGCAATGCTTTTAATGAACATTGTGTGTTTCGATGAGCCGAACAACATAAGTCACCTATGTGAGAGTAAAGTGCGGCCGCTTCGAGGAGACTATTGTGGCATAGTTCTCTCAAACTCTTGCAGAACTAGGAGATGTTCACGACTATATGAACATACCCATGATAACTAAAACATTGCCAGAGAGGTAGTTGTGTGAGGTATATAATCGTTTACACAAATGGAAGAACAATTCAATGACATCACGTTTACTGGTCAGCTAGTAAAGTAAATATATTTTCACAAGGGAAGCATCAAGGGTGGATACCTACCTATCCTATGCAATTATCGATCGTAGATTCTATCACCACATCGAGTCAATGTTTTTTCATTAAAACTATCAATTTTCATTCATATGGGGGATTGTTGGAAAAACTTGTAATTTATGGGAACTATGAGGCATATTCTCAATTGGTAAAGGTTGAGAGTTGAATCATAAAATTATGGTTTTATATTCTACTCTATGAGACCTTTACAATGGTATATCATATGCTCAAAATTGTTGAGTGATAAATGAGAAATCGATGCTCAAAATAAGCTACTTGTGAATATTTGTTGAGGAAAAGAAAAGCTTAGATCCCACATTGGTTAAATACCAAGTGTGAGATGTGTATATATATGAGAACCCACTTGAAGGATGATTGAATGACTAAGCTTGAAACCCTACCTCGCGCGTTGGGGGTGCAGGGCCAAACTCGTCGGGGTTGCAGGGCACCTGCACGACGTGAGCGATGTGAAATGTTTGGACCGATCGGGCCTAAAATAGGCCTGCGGATATTTTAGCCCAACACAAAATTTATTTTTTTCTCAACAAATATATTCAAAATCTGATTTAAAAAGACATATATCCTGATTTTATTTGATTCTAATCAATTTGATTTTATTTTAATCAAATTGATTTAATTGCCCCTTTTAATGCAGATTTTGTCATCTTATACATGGATATTTCTAAAATGCCTCCACTTTGAATGCCTATAAAAGGCTAAGACTTTTTCATAATTTTTTTGCTTAATCTCACTCTCTCACATTGAGATTATTTTTCTCTCCAAAATTTCTCTTTTCCCTTCCATTTTTTTCCAACGTTTCGGTGATAAAAAAAGGCAATGTTTGTTCGTTGATCACTGCAGAGGTGCTACTGCTTCGATCACCATGTTGTTGTATCCTGGGAGACATTCGACCAATGTTTCTCCAAGTACCGTAGGAGCGCTCGACTTTGTCTTAAGGAAACTATATAAAACAGGCCTCAACATCTAGTAAAACTCGTTTCTTCTTTTTGATTTTTGGTTTTTATTATGTTAAATTATTCAATTTATTTTATTATATATATAAATATTTATTTATTTATATTTATATATTTTGTTCGCTAACATATTTTGTCTAACAGAAAATTCTTTATAAAAAGTGTAACAACAAAATAAGTTGTTGTTAAATGTTAAAATATTAGCAACAACCTTAAAATGTCGTTATATAATTTATTTATTTTTTTGTTTATTAATCGCAGCAACATGATTTGTCATTTCCAATTATTAATAGAATTTGTAACAATAAAACAAGTTGCAATAACCTTGAAATGTCGTTATGTAACTTATTTTTCTACTTATTAATCGCAACGACACAATTTGTCGTTGTGAATTATGAATAAAATTTGTAACGATAAAACTAGTTGTTGTTAAATGTTAAAATATTAGCAACAACCTTAAAATGTCATTACATAATTTAATTTTTTGCTTACTAATTGTAGTGACACGATTTTTCGTTGCAATTTATTAATAAAATTTGTAATGACAAAACAAACTGTTAAACATTAAAATATTATCACGATTTTTCGTTGCAATTTATTAATAAAATTTGTAATGACAAAACAAACTGTTAAACATTAAAATATTATCAACAACCTCAAAATCCCTTTCTGTGTTTTAATTTTTTGCTTATTGATTACAACAACACGATTTGTCGTTGTGGATAAAGCTTATGTGGTGACTGTGTCATAAAAACCATGGCTATGTCCAGTGCAAACGGGTCCGTGATCGTGCTCTTAAATTTCAGTATGCGAACTGATTGGTAAATTGGTCTATTTATTTCATCATTGGATGGTTCTAAAATTTTGACATTATTTAGATCTAACATATTTTAATCAGTATTGTAACATCCTGAATTTAGGGTTGTTGCGATTTATTTTAGTTTTAGGTGTTGCCGAAGAAATGCCTTTGTTACGATTGTTTTAGGGTCTAGTCATAACCCCGGGCTAGGTCTGACTTAAGGCTAAAAAGTTCTTTTAGTGTTTAAGAAGAAAAAGGCTAAGTAAGGAGGCTTTAAATAAATTTTGGGAGCATTGATGGACATGAAAGTCCAGGTGGTAAAGTGGCATGGGGCGTGTTAGGTGAGTACGGCTCAAGGACACGTGTTCGAGTCCTGACGAAAGCGCAAGGTGAGTTTTTAATTTTGGTTTTTGGCGTTGACGCGAGGGAGTGCTTAAAGGAAAAGTGTGACAAGTTATGTCACAAAAAGACGCCTTGGCCGAGTGGCTAAGGGCGCTGCTTGAGGGCTGCGACAGTGAGGTCTCGCGTTCGAGTCAGGCGAAAGAGAGCTAGCGAGGGAGAGTTTAAAAGAAATTTATGACGAATTATGTCATGAAAGGCGCAGTGGCAGAGTGGCAGGAGGCGAGGAATGGGTGCTTCAGGTCTCGGGTTCGAGACCCAGGGGCAGCATCTGGGGGATTTTAATTTTCTTTTTGCTGGCATGAGTGGTGGTCTGCACATGGGCACCTAGGGGATGAAGAAACCAAGTTGTTTATTATTATTATTATTATTTTATTTTATTCTCAAAAGCTGGTGGAAGTATGGGATGGTTTTATTATTTTTATTATTATTACTTTATGCATAGGAAGATGGAATTAAGAGTATGGGTATAATTTTTATTTTTATTCTAATTATTGGAAGAAGGGAATAAGTGATGGGAAATAATGTTTTAATTGTAAATGATGATAGAAATTATCAAAGGGGGAGGAGAGCATGGCCGAATGAAGCATGGCCAAAATTCATGAAATTTGTTTTCTTTTCCTTACATTGTGATGGCCGAATGAAGCATTCTCTTGGGAGCTTGCTTGGTCGGTTTTGAGAGCTGTTGGAGGTACCGAATTCATCAAATTGTTTTCCTTTTTTCCAATTTGTTCTTGGCCAATTTCTCTCTAGTGCATGTGCCAAAAATTCTTCAAATCCCTTTTCTTCTTTTGTTCCTACTTGGCCGAATTTATCACCCCCCATTCTACTCAAATTTCACCTTCCATTTGGTATTAGCCGACTCTCTTAGGGGCTGTCGACTTTTCTCTTGTAGTTCTCTAAACGGCATAGTGGTAAGTATTTATTCGTTAAGGCAATCGGGTTATTTCTTCCCTTTTTGGGATGGCCGAATGTACATAGAATCACAAATGGTATTTCTTTGTTGTAGCTAATGGCAAGGTGCATAAGGAGCCTATCGGGATTTGATTCCTTGAGGTAAGGTATATATATATACTATTCGGCCAAGGGCCATTTTTGATACCTAAGTGTAACCGAATGAGCACTATGGCTTTAGGGACTAATCGGCAAAAGGAAACAGAGGCTTTCAGGATTTCAAAATTCGTTGGTAAGTGCTAATAAGGATTTCGGCCTAGGGCCATATTTTGTTTTGAGTACGATCGATCCTTTGGGATTTTTAGTTTAGCCAAATAAGACTTTTTGAATACTAACCTATAGTGGCCGAATGTAGGAGCAGTACGGGAATACGTTTCGGGACTTTTATGATATCGGATAGATTCGGGATTTCTCTTTAGATCTCCGATTAAATAGGTGTGTAAACTCTCACACACTTCATTAGTATAGACTGTTATTATGATATATGTATAACCTCTCATGTAGTAACTTTGCCTTGTGGGCATAAGCTTGGATTTCGGGTAAGTCCCCTATTACTTGATCTATGATGTATGTTGTGTACGCCATCATATGCTGTTAAATGCTATGCTATATATGAATGCATGATATATGGGATCATGACACTTGTTATGTGAGCATGATGATGGTGGGATCGATGAGAGGAGGGAGATGATCTCTATGGACTGTCACCAGTGGTTTGGTACCACACGATGGGTTGGCCCCATCATTTGATATTTGTGACTTCGGTTACCAGTGGTTTGGCACCACCAGTGGTTTTGACCACACCGTTGATATAATTTGTGACTAAGTCCCAGTGGTTTGGCACCACCAGTGGTTTGGTACCACATATTGATATTTGTGACTTCGGTCACCAGTGGTTTGGCACCACAAGTGGTTTTGACCACATGTTGATATTGTGACCTATGGTCATCAGTGGTTTGGTACCACACGACGGGTTGGCCTCATCATTTGATATTTGTGACTTCGGTCACCAGTGGTTTGGCACCACCAGTGGTTGGGTACCACACGGGGTAGAAAAAGGAGTATGGATGGCTAGCTTGGGTTGCATAATTGCATGTCTTACTAATATCTTGTGTATGAGTTGTATTTTCGGGTTGGGGATTTATACACTGAGTCTTGGTGACTCACCCCTTCCCATATCATTATGCAGGTGAGTAGATCGCGGAGATGGAGCCGGAGAGGACTCGAGGCGGCCATGCTTGTTCCTTGGACTTGAAATTTTATTTCGTACCGTTAAAGTTCCTATTTGCTAGATTTTGATTTGGTTTGTAATATGGCCGCTAATTATTATTTGGGTGTTTAAGTAGTTGCTTTTACTTTATTTCTATTATATTGTTAATGAACTTACAAACTGTTAAATCGATCGGTTAAAAGTAACGTTTTCAAAATAAATACTCGTACGCGTTTTCAAAGATGTTACCATCGGGTAGCAAAATTTACCTAGTTAACGAAAACTCCGATGTTTTCTAAAAATGTAAATGGTCAAATGTTTTCAAAGGAAAATGGTTTCAACTCAATCGTGTTTATAAAATCAACCCATCTGAGTTTTAGCAAACACCGTTTTATAACTTCAACAATATTTTCAGATTTCCATTGTTAATCAAAATCTTTCAAAACGTTTTTACTCCGTGACATACCAAATCCGGTCAAGGCTCGTGGGCCGGGTTTGGGGTGTTACAAGTATAATAAAAAATAATAATATATAATAATTAATATAATGTACTACTACTATATATAATTGTCATTATATTTTAGATCATTATAAAAGATATAATAGTACATGATATTATAATATTCAATCATTGATGCATATATATATATATATATATATAAACTATTAATATATTATATATTATATGATATGATATAACATTATATAATATAGTAGGAGGGCTAACTTTCAAATGTAAGAAAAGTATAGGGACTTAAAGCATATTTCAACTAGTATAATAAACAATAATACATGATAATAATTAATATATTATGTATTACTCTATTATTATAGTATGTTATATAATATTAATGAAATAATATTTTATAAGTATTAATATAATAACTATTATTATATTATATATTATAAAAAAGATATAGCTAACCATACATAAAATATTATTTTTTAAAATTAAATTTTGAATTGGGCTTTAACTTTTATAAATTGTGTTTGGATATTAAACTTTATTTTGGACTTAAGATTTGGGCTATAATTAGTTTATTTTCAGTTTGAGCAATAATGAGTATATTATTTAGGTTGGGGTTTAGTATAATATATATAAGTTCTGTAATAAATATTTTAGAATATGAATATTAAATTAATTTAAATTTAATAGGAAAGATTAAAAAAATTATTCAATTGTCAATAAAAGATATTTTCGTTGATTTATATAATCTCATAGAATAATACATTTTACATATAATAACACTTTAAATATTTTATATAAAAATAATTTTATTAAGTATATATAATTTATGTTATTTATAAGGAAAATTTGAACTACTTTATCATCGTATAAAAGTTAAATGAATTATTATATTCAAAATTAAAATATTTATAACTTAAAAGATTTATAATTATCTGAATCAGTCAGAGTCCACACAATCCGATCCAAGCCCAAATCCCAAAAAATTCAAGTCTAAAAAAATTCAAACCCCAAAAAAACCTGAACTTAAAAGAATTCAAACCCCAAAAAAATTTGAGTATGTAGTAAGCCTGACCCAAACCAACCCATTTGTCAACTCTAACATTAGAACAAATCCCTATGTACAGGGCCTTTCGTGCCATTAACCCTTTTATTTATCCATATATAATAACCAAAAATAAAAACGGGGTTCATTAATTTTTTTTTCCTCATCAAATGGAAATTTATTAAGAACAGAAGAAAGATTACGGAACGACGCCACAATAAGAGCAACAAGCATAAGTGCGAATCAGTTTTTTTCTCGTCAAACGGGTTTCATTAGTTAGTTATTGTTATTCTTTGATTATTGGTTTCGATTTTTTTTTCTAATCTAATTTCAGTTTAGTCTTAATGTATCTTATATAATCCATGAAGGTTTTTTTTTAATTCGTAATTTTTCTTTCAATAATTTTATCTTCAAGATTTGAAATCGAACTTTCTTTAAGAATGTAATGTACCTTACAATTACACCTTAAACTTGTTGGTAATTAAAATAATAGTCTTCATTAATCAAAATAATATTGTGAATAAACTACATAAATAATCACTTATATATGATTTAAATTACATTTTGATTACTAAACTGTAATTTATTATTATGAAATAGTTACTAGTATTATCAATCTGTAATATTTTGATCATTGAGTTGCTAACTGCTATTAACTGTGTAACAGTAAGCTGACGTGGGATGATAAATCATAAATTTTGACAAAAGTTTTAGGTAAAATTCCACAAATAATCCCTACACTTTTCTTTTTTAAGATATTTAATTCTTTTTCTTTTATTTTCTTTTTTTAATTTCTCTTGTTGTTCCCCTTTCTTTTTCTTTTTACCTTTAATCCTTTAATCTAATCAAACAGATATCTTAAACCAGGCTTTTAGTAATTAAAACACAAATTATCGACATAGGCATGGTAGCATTGTTATATGCTGATTTATGGAAACCAGAGTTTATTAATGTGGCAGGAAAATTGAGTTTTTAGGTCAATATGGAATTGCTATTAATGTCAAGAGAGGAGAGGAAGAATTCTATTTGAACAACTTGCAAGAAAGGGACAGACAATGTCATTGTTGTCATGAAAAGTCTTTCAATCACATCCTACAATTTTGGTTTATTAAAGCTTACAGGAGCTTTGCAACGTTGGCAATGACATCGCCATGTTTGTTTCAAGTTGTTATAGTAGAAAGATTAGGAAGATTGGTTGGTGCTTCAACAACTTTACCACCAATATCATCCCTTTCTTCCAATTTCATAGTGGATGCGTCTCCCCTGAGTTCATCTCCACAAATGCTTTCTGGGTACTTTTCGCAATCTTATTAACAAGTTTTTTGTTGATAAAAACTTGTTAAAAGTAGAATATATATATATATATATATATATATATATTAAATCTCAAAAAGAAAAGTATAGAGATTGTGTATGCAATTTGATCTAATTTTTTTTTTGAAATTATGATTTAACATGTTACATCAATTTGTTATATTGTTAACAATAATTAATAGTTTAATGATTAAAATATTACAAATCGATAACGTTAATGATCATTTCATAATAAATTAAAATCTGATGACCAAAACGTTATTTAAAATATACATAAATGACTATTTTTATAATTTACCTTAATATTATTCCTTAAAACTTTTTTTATGCCTTAAGCAAAATAATATTACATTTTCTAATTGTATAAATATATATTGCTTTCTTTAGCTTTAGATTAACGAACTTAATATCCAAAAACAAAAAAGATGATGTTGGTTTTTATTTAGGCATAATGACAAAATTAACCCCTAATATTTGGGTGTTGGGTCACTTTGGCCCTTAAGGGTGTTTTTCGAGCAGTTTCATACATAACCTTTTGTTTTTTTTTTTGGTCAAATTGGTCATTTTTTAATGGTCTTACTGACGTGGAAAAAAAATTTCCACCTAGGCACCACACGTATGTAGATGCTGAAGTTGCATATAAGACAAAATAATGCTACGTCAGCAAATGAATTTAAACTTAAAAAATAGTTAAAATTAAAAAAAAAATTAAAACTCCTAACTAACACACACACACGGGCAGAATTAAAAGAAATTAGCAGCTCCTAAATGAAGAACCCTAAATCTCAAATCTTCTCCCTCTCCATTGAAATTCTTTAGAAATTGAAGCTTGAAATTTAGTGGGTTTGTAAATGAATCGAAAATATTGTTTGAAAAAAGTGATTGGAAGCTATCAATGGAGAAGCTGCCTTATTCGAAATTGGTTTTATCACCACGAGTGAAGTTTGTTTATGATGAAGAGAAAATAGGATGTTTTTGTAACAAGTTAGCTTCGAGAGAGACATCGTGGAGCGATTTAAACCTAGGCAGAAGGTATTATGGTTGCTCAGATTTTCGGGTAGGCATATATTTAGCTGATTTGTTTTAGGGTTCATAAAAAAATAGAGATATTTTATTTTTTTATTATTGTGTCGACTAGACTAAATTGGTGCTACAATTCATCATAGCATTAGAATTTGGATTGGGGTAGTCACTATATATTTAGCAGATTTGTTTTAGGGTTCATAAGAAATTGTGTGATTTTTTTGATTTTTTAATTGGATATTGATGAAACATTTCTTTCCCATGCGTGAAATGTATTCGGGTAAGCATATTTAGCCAATTTATTTTAGGGTTCATAAGAAATTGGGGATTTATTTATTTATTTTTAATTGGATATTGATGAAATATTTCTTTTTCATGCATGAATATTAGAGTAGTCACTGTATATGAACTCAGTTATGGATATTTCATTTTTCTTGAATGGCGTTACCAGATTACAGAGTTGACAAGTATGACATTAGAATTGCATTTGATCATTTTAGGATAGGTGTTGAGGATGATAAGCTCAAACATTGGCCTCCATGAATTGTGTTGTTTTCCATTTTTAATAAAATGATTGTTCTTGTATTTTGGAAGTGTTGGGTAAATCTGAATTGGGGATGTAGAAATTGTGTCATCTTACAATTTTGTATGTAGAAAGACGGATGAATTTCTCATGGAATTATGATATGTGTAAAAGAGTAATTGAGCTTTTCTACATATACAAAATTGCATATGGGTAAATTTTTTTTTTATTATTGTGTTGGCTAGACTAAATTGGGGAATTGTAGAGTTTATATAATAAAAAGTCGATTTTTTGTGTGAAATGTAGGTTGGTGGATGCGGATTTTTTAAGTGGTATGATAATAAGATGTGTAACAAGGCGGATGAAGTAATACGTGAATTACGTGATAGCAAAAGAAAACTTGCAAAAGAGAAGACGAGACTTAGGAAGCAACTAATAAAGTGTGGAAGTGGTGAGATGTTTGAGAATGGCAGTCGAAGCAGTAATGTTGAGATGTCTGAGAGTGGTAGTGTGCAAAATGTGGGCAAAGACAACCAAACAAAGAGGTGAATCATGATGTTTTGGATAACATTGAATTAAACACAAAGATTAAGAGCTTGAAGCAAAAATGTAAATCACTTAAGAAAGAGAAAGAGTTTTATAAGAAAATGTTTATCTGCAGTGTATTGCTTATCTTATTTGTCACACTATTTAGGAATGTTATAAGTTGACCCATTTATACGTACTAAATGTTCGGGGATTGCAAACATTTTTAATTTTTTTAGGCTTTGGTAGCCTTAAGGTAACCTTTTTAATGTTGTGAATTATTATTGGATCATTAGTTGTCTGATGAACAATTTATCCATAATATGGATGATAGTGTTACATGAAAAAAACCATTAGATTAAAACTTCCATCTCTCCCCATAGCAGCCAATAGCTCACCCTTAAATGGACCTTTCAAAAAGAAACCATCCAAACCTAATACAGGTCTGCACCCTTCTTTCCAACCTCTTTTCAGTGCTTCAAAACAAACATAAAACCTCTTGAAATGTGATGGAGATTCAGGTGTGACTCTATTCACTGCCATCTTTATAGCACTTCTAGGATTCTTTAGTCTCAACTCATTAGCATAATCCCACAGCATAGCAAATTCTTGTACGGAGTTCCCTGCATAGCAAATTCTTGTACGGAGTTCCCTGCCAACTTATCCTTCACCATTTTCTTGGCCCTTCTACACCTTGTCATATTAACATTGACATGCATTTCTGAAGCTACCTTTCTTTGTATCTCCCTTAGCTTCATTTTTGGGTGGTCCCCAATAGTAGCTTCAAAATATTTTGCAATAACCTTTACATTGACCATTTTGTTTCTAAAACTAACATAACAGTTGTGCTCACCATGAAAACTTTTCACCTGCATGCATCTAGCCATGTTACTATAACTTGCAAATATTCCTCATTTACACTTTTTTGATGCAATGCATTTAACTTTAACCCTATTTGATTCATTCCTGATTATTTTAAGTTCCCTTCTACAACATATTGGGTACTTATGAATTGCAAATTTGAATTGCTCACCATATTTAAATAGCATCCCAATACAGAAGTGTGGACTTGTTGAGTTTGGATTGTATGTGGGGAACATACTTCTTCTTCAAAAAACATCACTATTATCATCATCTTTTGACCCAAGTATGCTCCCATGATCATCACTATCAAAATAATCAATCTCATTTCCATCTTCTTCCCTATCAACACTATCATTTAGTCCTTCACCATCGACTTCTTTAGGGACCTCAACCTCAAACTTCTCTCTAGAGCTTTCACTTTCAGTCTCATCAAGTACTGTTTCGTTACCTTTCCCACTGGTTTTCCCCTCCATTTCCCTCATATTTTTCCTAGCTTCTTGAAGCTCTTCATCATCATTACAATCTGATAAGTACATAACCTTCATAAAATAAGCATTCTCATACTTTGAATCACTATCACTTTCATCCCTAACCCCCTCCTCACCACTTCCATCACTCTCACCGCTTTCACTGGCAGTAACATCATCCCCTTCCTCACCACCTCCATCACTCTCACCACCTTCACTAACAACAACATCATCACCCTCTTGATAACTCTTGAAAATAGTTATATTTAAAGCCTTTAAATAGAATTAATTGGTTGTAATTAAGTGAATACATTTGCATTTTTAGGTTATTTTTAGAACATTGCATAACAAAGCTTGGATTATGATATAATGGTCATTATTTGTTACTTTTATCACTTGGGGAGGAAATGTGTGATTTTGTGTGAACACAGGTGTAGGAAGAGCAATAAGATGAAGAAGGAAAATAAAGGAAGTGAAATATTGCTGTGGCAAATGGTGAAATTGATTGCCAACAGATTTGCCATGGTCATTTCGAAAAGATGACTCAACACTTTATCCACGTCATTCTCAGCCAGTTGTGCGTGTACCAGAAAATCCAACCTGAAAAGAGGAATGAAAAAAGTGTGCTGAGGTGGGACAAATTTACCCAATAAAAGAAGGAGAAAGAAGAAAAAAAGAGATGAAAATTTGTGTGAAAAAGAGACTGGTGACAATAATCATCTCTCTAGACAGAGCAAAACTCCGTTGGAGAATTTCAGAGAAAGAAAGGTAGCAGCTACAGAGAGCAGAACACAGACATGAAGAAAGGGAAGAGACATTTATCCTGGATTTACATACGACCAGAAGATAAAAGAAAAGCTGGAGTGTGGCGAGAAATCCTGCAGTTCTGTCTTTAGTTTTCTTGATTTCTGTGATTCAAACTTCTTTAAATGTTGATGAATGATTTAAATTTTGGTGTTTACTTTTCCACCCATGAACTAAATCTTTTCTGGGATGGATTTATTTGGGTGGATGTTTATCATCTTTAATGCTCATGATTTGAGATTGCCTATATCACTATTTCATTCTGTAATAGCCTAATTTTGACCCTAATCAGAATAGTGGTTTTGGGATCACAAATCCGAGTCTGAAAAATATTTAAATATTATTTTCTGTGTTTATTTTGTGTAAATTTGCTTGTGTGAAATTTTTGTGTTTTAATTTCGTCGTTTGAGTGTCTGATTAAATAAAAGAGCTTAATCGCGTAAAATGAAAATTTGATGGTTAAATAGGAAAGTGCCTAATTGTTGTTGTCTTTATAATTTTGAGGTTTTATGATGCAATTAGCCCACTATATAAGTTAGTGGACGGAAAAGGACTAATATAACCTTATTATATATGTTTTCTATATTAATTTGTAAAGGTTAATTAAGTAAAATAATAATAATGATAATATATGTAAATATCACAAATTAAAAAGCCATGTTCTCATCTTCTTGACCAAAACAAAAGAAAAGAAAAAAGAAGAAATTTAAGCTAGGTTCGGCCATCTTTGAAGCTTGATTCAAGGTTAGTTTTTGTTTGGTTTTTTATAATTTTTACGTTTTTGTAATTGTTGCTTTAAATACTTCAAGACCCATGCTCGAATTTTTGATTTTGATGAAGATTTTGAAATGTTCCATAGATGATTTTATGAGTTTTATGATGTTTGTTGATGAATTATGAAATATATGTGTTAGATTAATATGTTTTGTCTTTGAATTTTTGATGAATTTGAGTAATTAGGGCTAAATTGTAAAAATAAATTTTTGAGGGAATAAAATGTGAAATAAATGAAATGTATGGACTTGTAAGGACATGGGTGATATTCAGCCTAGCTATGGTGGTGTGAAATTTTGTGTATTTTGTGTTTTATGCGATAGGGACTAAATTGCAAAAAGTGTAAAATGTCAGGGAAAATGGTAATTTTTCCATTTATGTGTTTTTGGATTAAATTTAATGAATGTTTGTTTAAATTAGTTAAATTTTAATTCATTTAGATTAAGAACGGAAGAAAACAGAATTAGATCAGGGGAAGTCGAAAGTAGTTGAATAGTCGAATATATAGCCCGTCGATATCCTAGGTAAGTCTATAAACAAATAAATGTTATTAAATTTGATAATATATATATGTTACATGATAAATGAAATTTTGTGAATTTATTCTTGTGTTGGCCAAATGTGATTTGAGCAAGGGAGACATATTTTGAGTTCGATTCGATCAAGATTTAATGTCCGAAAGCCCCGTACGAACCATAGGAATAGATAGGATACATATATCATGACATAGGATTTCCTATATGTGTTATCGTGTAAGACCACGTCTGGGACGTTGGCATCGACTTGTGTTTATGTGTAAGACCATGTCTGAGACATTAGCATCTTATTTGATTCGTGTAAGACCCTGTCTGGGCCAGTGGCATCGATATGTGATTACATGTAAGACCACGTCTGGGACTTTGGCATTGTACAAGCTTCTGACTATCTGCGTATCCTTTTTAATTCCGAACGGTTCAACGGGCAATGTGAAGTAAAGATTGAATGTGGAATTGAATTACAGGTTCAGGTATGTGTTAGTTATTTGTTTATATGAAAACAAGGTAAGTTGGTTAGTTGAAATGATAAAAGGTTATGTGAATATAGATTATGTGTTAATATATTAGAACATATAAATGATTCGGCCTATTGATGTGTTTGTAATAATAAACTGAAATTATATATATGTATATGATTGATTATGTTTGGCCATATGATATGTGTATGTGAGGTTCAAATGTGATGTAATACCCCCTACCCGTATTCGTCGCCTGAATAGGGTATGATGCATTACCAAAGTTTAACAAATTATTATTATTATTATTATTATTATTATTATTATGAACTCAATATAGTCCCTTTATAAATATCTAATCTTCCCTGCAATTTTAAAACCGACCAATCCAATCCAATTCAATCAATTTGATACCAAATCATACTTCTATTATAATTATACTATTTAGCATATTCATCACTCTTTACTTTAATACAAATTCATTAAACAAGTTTTGGTATTTATATAATCATCAAACCATGTACATGCCATATAAATCAAAAAGGAAATTTACAAAAGCTACCGGAGCTAATCTTGATAGTGTGATCCTCAGTGTTGATCCGATCCTCCATATATTTTTACGTCAATCTACATGAGACATTGAATACACTCAAGTAAGTTTATAGAAACTTAGTAAGTTCATGGGCATAAAATATAAATCTTACCAAACATTCATACACTTATGCATTATACACAATTACTAAGTTCACCTGTCAACCATAATTTGGTGAGTCCTCTTGTATAAACTCACTACCACTTATCCATCTAATTTAACTCTTTTGGTCCCTTTTGTCACTTACCATCCTTAATAAAATTAGGGAATAGTTACGGAAAAATGAGCACTTCACTTCCACTTTGACATAGTATAACTATGGTCTTACGTATGATCACTTATCACTTTCCGAAGTCATAGCCCTGCCACGGTCTTACACGGATCACATTTATCACTTGTCACTTATCACTGATCAGATAAGTGTAGCTAAAGCTACCACTTATCACTTGTCACTTGTCACTGATCAGATAAGTGTAGCTAAAGCAATCACTTATCACTTGTCACTTGACACTTGACACTGATCAGATAAGTGTAGCTAAAGCTACCACTTATCACTTGTCACTGATCAGAAGTACTCAAATCCGATGTTCCGCTCAATCTGATCATTTATTCAATTTTTGCATTGTTGTTTTATTCTCAGTTCATCAAAAAATATATCTCATCATACATTATATAATTCATGAAATTAACATTTAATCATTAAATTTCAGCCATATGAACTTACCTGGGTCGATTTGCAGAATTTGTGAAAATTCAGGGACTAATCAGCTACTTTTTCTTTTTCTCGACTTGCTTTGGGTTCTCGATCTATCATTGTAAAATCATTTACTTATCAGTATTGACTTCACATTTACTCTATTTCACATCCTTAATGTTTATAACCCGCATATAAGTAACATTATCTATAATTTCACTATTTACTTATATGGATATTCAAGGTGTCCATCCGTGTCATAGTCGCTAAATTATTTTTATCTTGAGCTACAGAAATTCAAATTAATATCCGCTAATTTTTCCTGAAACTAGACTCACATATATTCTTACCATAAAATTTTTAGAATTTTTGGTTTAGTCAATAAGTACAGGTTATTCTTTAAAACCACCCTTGTTCTGCTGTCTGACAGTTCCGACCCTTCTTCACTAAAAATTAATTATCTCCTTGTACGAGATTTGGATGATGTTACCGTTTGTTTTTCTTGAAAATAGACTCATTTATAATTTTAAGAATATAAATATAATCCCATAATTATTTTTATCCAATTTTTTATGATTTTCCAAATTCAGAACAGGGGAACCCAAAATCATTCTGACCTTGTCTCACACAATTTGTTGTATCTCATGATTTACAATTCCATTGCTTACACCGCTTCTTCTATAAGAAACTAGACTCAACAAGATTTAATTAAATATGTTATTCATTCTCTAATTCAATTTATACAATTTTTGGTGATTTTTAAAAGTTAGACTACTGCTGCTGTGCAAAACTGTTTTAGTGCAAAGTGTTGATTTTCATTTTGCCCCAAATTTCACAGTTCATACAATTCAGTCCTTGCTCAATTAACCCCTCAATTAAACTAATTTTTCTCAATTAATACTTTACCTAGACATTATAAGTTATTTCATAACTATTGAAATTCAGAATCTCCACATAAAACCCTAACTTCAAATTCTTTTTAAAATTAGGTCTCAAACATTCACTTTCTATTCAATTCTTTCAATAAAATCTGCATATAAACAATTTAAAGCTCTAATTGCATGCTAAATCATCATATACTTCCAATGCATATTCATAGCAACTTCCAATTTCATTCATAAAATCTAAAACTAATGAATTCAACAAATGGACCTAGTTGTAAAAGTCACAAAAACACAAAAATTTCAAGAAATAATCAAGAATTGAACTTACTTGCACTAAAAATATAAAACACCAGCTTAAAGAAACCCTCTATGGTGTTTTTGCTGATGAGAACGCAGAAAAATAAAGAGAAATCTAGATAATTCCACTTTAATCCTAGCTTTATTAAGTAAAATTTGCAATATTCCAATTTTACCCTTAATTCTCCTTATTTTCTTGCTGATTTCATGCCCTTGCCATCCATCTTGGGTCCATTTTCCATTTAAGCCCTCTTTGTTTTATCATTTAAGCTATTTAATCATTTCCCATAATTTTGCATTTGTTACAATTTAGTCCTTTTTGTTCAATTAACTATCAGAACCTTAAAATTTCTTGACGAAACTTTAATACTAACTTATTAACACTCCATAAATATTTATAAAATATTTATGGCTAGATTAAAAATCTCCGAAGTCTCGATCTGTAACACCCTATACCCGAGACCGATGCTAGGACTGGATACGAGGCATTACCATGCTTAAACTCACTTAAACATGTACTTACGGGCTGTAAAATTTTGAACCAACTTAAAACTTTTCTTTCTTGATCATAACATGCATATTATGGGCATACGAGGCCTTAAACATTTATCCGAACGCCTCCGAACACTTCATCTAACTCTCATATTAGAAGCAGGGTTCATACGCCCATGTTGCTTGAGGACACGCCCGTGTACTCATTTACACGCCCATGCCTACAACTGTGGAAGGTTACTGACTTTATTCACACGGCTCTGACACGCCCATGTCTACCAACCGTGTGAAGCTACTGACTTCAACCACACGGCCTAAGCACACACCCATGCTTTGAACGTGTGTCTTACACGACTCATACACACGGCCGTGTAAAATGACCGTGGTCTAACTTGATTTAAAAAATTAAGGTGCAGGGTTAACACGGTCTAGACACACGCCCATGTGTCTAACCGTGTAGGCAATTAGAGGCTATTTACCAAGCCATTTGCCTCCCTTAAATTAAGATCAACTCAACTTCAACCAATACAAATCATTAATAATATAACTTTTATGAACATTACTACATATTTCATTGACATCTATATACAAACAACTTAAACAAGTTTGGCCAACCACTTAGCCATATACAAAAGAATAATAACTTGATAGCCTATATAATGGCCTTAGAAAAAACATGTTCTCAAAATGAATGATTCCTATACATGTCATACTTAGTAATATAATTTGGCTATACCAAAATAAGGGTCGATAGTGTGCTATGAGCTCCGACTCCAATGATCCACAATTTAGCTTGGCGGGACTACATAGAAAGAAACAATCAAAGACGTAAGCATTTACTTAGTAAGTTTGCATGTATAACACATAAAAAAAATAAACTTGCTTCATATAAAACATTTGACATAAGAATGGTATCATTATCTCATCTATAAAGCTTACTTACTCATACATGATTCTTACTTGTCCCATGGTACTTACTAATCTCATACTTGTAAGGTAACAAGGTACCTGTTATGAATGCGGACTTATGAACCAGATTCCCTTCGAAGTCTAACGGCTAACTTATTTAATTTAAACTGATGTCTATATATCTTAATAGAGGAATTCCAGTCTAGGAAAGGGATCGGGTCTTTTCACGTCAAAGCCCGCGAGTTATATTGTGCTTTCATACCCGGACTTCGCATATTACTTGGCACCTGCCTTCAACTTCAAAGACATCTCTGCAAATAGCGGAAGTAATTACCTGTCAACTCGCAAGCAAGCATTCGTTGTCTTTTGTCACCCCAGGGACTTTTGGCTACGATTGACGGGTTGCGGATATTCCCCTAACAGCTGATTCACTAGCGAGTCCTCCAACAGCTCTTACTAGAACAGAAAAGACTATTCTCCAGAGGGGGCCCCTCTTCCTTTTAGGAGTCACAATGTAAATTCCCTTGATCAACGGCCATATTTTTAGCACACTAGACTTACCGGCCTTATGCAAGGTACTTAAACATAATAATCATGTCTTCTAATTCATCATTCATAACATGAATAATATTCAATTTCAATTTGATAATGGCTTTGCTTTCTTAACATTCTTGTTTTCACATTTTAGCTTTGCTCATTTGCCTGATGAATTTCTATGAATTATCGGGAAGACTAGATCTCTAGTCATGTACTTGATGCCAATGCCATACTCTAAATATGGACTTATGTGGAAGATCTCTTCTTGAATCAATGCCAAGCTTGCTTGGTCTTACATGATAACTTATTTAATGCCAAGCTTGAGTCCTTGGACTTACATGATAACTTGTTCAATGCCAAGCTTGGGTCCTTGGATTTACATGATAACTTGTTCAATGCCAAGCTTGGGTCCTTGGACTTACATGATAACTTGTTCAATGCCAAGCTTGGGTCCTTGGACTTACATGATAACTTGTTCAATGCCAAGCTTGGGTCCTTGGACTTACATGATAACTTGTTTAATGCCAAGCTTGGGTCCTTGGACTTACATGATAACTTGTTCAATGCCAAGCTTGGGTTCTTGGACTTACATGATAACTTTCTTAATTGCCGATGCCATGCCTTGGCTTGGTCTTATACGGACTTTCTTATATCATGTACTAGACCGTATATCCAGGGTAATTCATCTTCAATCGAGACTTTCTCTTGTTTAATCTTATTGACTTCTTTGTTTAACATAACATTAAACCATTCATGATAACAATGTATATTATACTAAGCAATTAAATGATAAAATCATAAAGCTTAGAACTCATACAAACTTACCTCAAAATACAAAATGTATGTAGTTAAGCAATTTAGTCCTCGACTTTGTTCTTGCCTCGGTTTCGATCTGGGCTTCGTTTTTCTTGATCTATAATCATAAATAGATCTTTTAATAATCATATTGACTAAATTGACTCATAACTCCTACTTTGGAAAAATTACTAATTTGCCTCTATACTTTCTCATATTTGTACTTTTGCCCCTAGGCTCGTAAAATGATTTTCATGCAACTTTCTTAAACATCATGCTTAGCTGAATTATTTTCTCTAATATAGCAATCATCAATTCTCTCTAGTTCTAGCATGTATGACCAAATTTTATAATCATTACAAAAAGGTTCATACAATCATTTTTCATGAAATTCCTTAAGGAAAAGATGTTTATCTAACATCAAACTCTCATAAACTTCCACAAAACATCATTTAGCATGCATGTCATTCATGGATAAATTTTTAAACATGCATCTTAGCTCATCAAATAGTTAAAAATAGCTTACTCATGCTACCGGGACTTCAAAAATACGAAGAATATAAAAAACCAGGCTTAGGAGCACTTACTAGCAAGCTTCAAAAATTCAAGAACCCTAGCTATGGCTTCTTTCAATTTTCGGCAATGGGGGAAGAAGATGATGGGATTTTTATCATCTTTTTCCTATTTTAAACACTTATTAGACAAATGACCAAAATGCCCTTCCTCTTAAAAATTTCTATAACACCAACTCAAGGCCAATTTTGTCCAAAAATAATATTTTTGGAAAAAATTCTATTTAAGGACTTCTAATTACTATTCTAAAGCTATTTCATACAAAAAGCTTCTAGAAACTCATATTTCGCAACTTTTTACAATTTGGTCCTTTTGGACCAATCCACCACAATTTAATAAAATTGCTTCATGAAACATCCATACTAGCATGCAAACATGGCATAAACTTTGTAAACTCATAAATTCACCTCAGATTCGTGGTCTCGCACCACTATTCCGACTAGGCCCTAAATCGGGCTGTTACAATACCAGAAAAAAGTTTGGATACTGATTTCTCATATTCTTTTCTGTTTCCCACGTAGCTTCCTCTATCCCATGTCTTTGCCACAATACTTTCACTAAGGCAATACTTTTATTTCTCAATTGCTTGACTTCTCGAGCCAAAATTTTCATTGGCTCTACCTGAGGACTTTTCTCCATGGTGACACTTTCAAGAAAACTTTATCCCCGACTTGGTATTCTATCTCTTTTCTCTTTAAATCTGAATAAGACTTTTGTCTATCTGATGCAACTGTTAAACATTCTCGTATCACTTTAACTTTTTCTTCAGCTTCTCTAACCAAATCAACTCCGTGAATTTGGCTTTCTTTAAGTTCAGTCCAAAATAAAGGCGTTCTGCACTTACGCCCATATAAAGCCTCATAAGGCGCCATCTTTAAGCTTGATTGAAAACTATTGTTGTAGGCAAATTCTATCAATGGGAGAAACTTTTCCCAACTATTTTGAAATTTAAGAACACAACACCGGAGCATATCCTCTAGTATTTGAATTATTCTTTTCGACTGACCGTCAGTTTGAGGATGAAAGGTTGTGCTAAAACTCAATCTTGTACCCAAGGCTTCTTGCAGCTTCTTCCAAAATCTGGATGTGAATCTTGGATCTTTATCCGATATGATCGATAAGGGAATTCCGTGAAGCCTTACTATTTCTGAAACATACAAGTTTGCCAACTTGTCAAGTGAGTAATCCGCTCGTACGGGTATAAAATGGGCCGACTTAGTGAGTCTATCAACTACAACCCATATAGCATCTTTCTTGCTTGGTGACATCGGTAAACCCGTTACAAAATCCATAGTAATACGGTCCCATTTCCACTCGGGAACCAAGATGGGATGAAGTAAACCAGAAGGTACTTGGTGTTCAACCTTTACTTGCTGGTAAATCATGCACTTGAAAACAAACTCTGAAATATCTTTCTTCATTTTCGGTCACCAATATAGTTGCTTCAAGTCATTATACATCTTAGTGCTACCCGGATGTACAGATAAACACCCATTATGTGCCTCGTGCAAAATTCTCTGAATAAGTTCTTCTTTTCTTGGTACACAAACCCTATCTCTAAACATGAAATATCCATTAGAATCAATCCGAAAGTCGGAATTAACATTTGACTCACACTGAGTTCTCTTGACTTGCAATTTGTTATCTTCTTTCTGAGCCTCAAAGGTCTCTTAAATAAACATTGGTCTAGCTCTCAACTCAGCTAGAATAGAATCATCGTCGGATAAGGTCATCCGCAAATTCATTGCCCTTAATGCAAAAAGGGTCTTCCTGCTCAAAGCATCGGCGACCACATTCACCTTTCCTAGATGGTAGTCAATGATCAACTCATAGTCTTTGATCAACTCTAACCATCTCCGTTGCCTTAAATTCAACTCTTTTTGCGTCATCAAGTACTTCAGACTTTTGTGATCAGTAAAAATCTAACATCTTTCACCATATAAATGGTGTCTCCAAATCTTCAAAGCGAAGACTATGGCAGCCAACTCTAAATCATGCGTCAGATAATTCTTTTCATGAGGCTTCAACTGTTTGGAAGCGTAAGCAATCACCTTGCCTTCTTGCATAAGTATACAGCCTAATCCATTTAAGGATGCGTCACTGTAAATTATAAATTCCTTCCCTGATTCGGGTTGTACTAAAACTGGAGCTTCTGTCAGCATTGCTTTCAATTTCTCAAAAATTTGTTGGCATCTTTCTGTCCACTCAAACTTCACATTTTTCTGTAACAATTTAGTCATCGGGGTTGCAATCATGGAAAACCCCTTGACAAATCGCCTGTAATAGCCGGCTAGGCCCAGAAAACTTCTAATTTCCGAGATGTTCTTAGGTGGCTTCCAGTCCATTATGGCTGAGATCTTACTAGGATCTACTCGTACTCCATCTCTTGAGACAATATGTCCAAGAAATCCTACTTCCTTGAGCCAAAACTCGCTTTTACTGTACTTGGCATATAACTGATTTTCTCGAAGAGTCTGCAAAACTATCCGAAGATGTTCCGCATGCTCATTCTCATCTTTGGAATAAATCAGTATGTCGTCAATAAAAACGACAACAAACTTGTCAAGGTATGGCCTAAAGATGCGGTTCATTAAATCCATGAATACCGCAAGCGCATTGGTCAACCCGAAGGGCATGACTAAAAATTCATAATGCCCATACCTCGTTCAAAAGGCAGTCTTGGATACATCTGAATCTTTCACCCTCAGCTGGTAGTACCCTGATCTCAAATCTATTTTAGAGAACACAGCAGCTCCTTTCAATTGATCGAACAAATCATCGATCCTAGGCAATGGGTACTTGTTCTTTACTGTCACTTTATTAAGCTGACGGTAATCTATGCACAATCTCATGGTGCCATCTTTCTTTTTCACAAATAAAATCGGAGCACCCGATGGTGAACAACTTGATTTTGCAAAACCCTTATCAGTCAATTCTTGCAACTGTAACTTCAATTCTTTCAACTCTGTTGGAGCCATCCTATAAGGAGTAATAGATATTGGTACCGTACCGGGAACTAACTCAATGCTGAACTCAACTTCTCTTACTGGTGGTAGTCCTGGTAATTCTTCGGGAAAAACATCAACGTACTCACATACTATCGGTACTGACTCAATCCTCAGCTCTGTTTCTTTATTGTTCATCACAAAGGCCATATATGCTTCATACCCTTTTCTTAAACATCTCTGTGCCGTCATAATAGAAATCATTACCGGCACTCTATCATGTTCATCTGATTTGACATGAAGAACATCCCCACTTTCACATTTCATTTCTATGTACTTCTTCCCACAATTAACTATTACTTTATGACTAGTCAACCAGTCCATACCAAGAATGAGGTCAAATTCATCAAATGGTAACAACATAAGATTTGCTTTAAAGCAATGACCTCTAATCATTAGTGGACAATCTTTACATACTTTATCAACTAACACACTCTTGCCTAAAGGATTAGACACCTTAATCATGAATTCTGTAGTATCTATAGGCATACTCAAATCAGATACTAATTTCATACAAATGTAGGAGTGTGTGGATTCGGGATCTATTAAGGCAATAACTTTAGTATTGTAAAGAGAAAAGGTACCCGTAATAATCTTAGGAGAAGACGCCTCTTCGCGAGCGCGAATGACATAAGTCCTTGCAGGCACATAATTCCTTGCAGGTGCTCTACCCTCGGGTCTCGCGGCCTGGTCTCTAGGGTTACTTCTTCCACTTGCCCCACTTCCAGGGTTTTTCTGCGGTCTCCCTTTGACCATATTCCCAGATCTCGGGTTTTGAGTTCTTTCTTCTTTCATCATCTCTGGACAATCTTTTATGAAATGGTCTTGGGATCCACATCTAAAACATGCATTTTCATGTGCTCGGCACTCTCCAAGATGACGTTTGCCACACTGTGGACATTCAGGTCTATCAGGTCTAAAATTTCCAACACTTGTAACTGAAGTCGTCTGTGTTGTATTTCCCAAATACTGCTTACTCTTGTCTTTTCTTGAAAACCCAGTAGAAGTAGCTGATCGAGCAGGGAAATCTCTTGACTTCTTGGATGAAGACTGGAATGACTTATTCCACTATCTCTTTTTAGAGTCACGAGACTCCATTTCAGACTTCTTCTTCTCCTTTACTAGTTCTTCGGTTTTACAAGCCCTTTCTACTAGCACAACAAATTCTTTTAATTCTAGGACAGCAACAAGCAATTTGATGTCCTCATTTAACCCATCTTCAAACCTTTTACTCATGATGGCCTAAGTGGATACACATTCGCGAGCGTACTTACTAAGTTGTACAAACTCCTGCTCATAGTCGGTTACAGACATCTTGCCTTGCTTTAACTCTAGAAATTCTTTTCTTTTCTGTTCCACAAATCTTTGACTAATATACTTTTTCTTGAACTCTTCTTGGAAGAATTCCCATGAAATCTTTTCCCTTGGTACTACCGACATAAGGGTGTTCCACCATTGGTAAGCAGAGTCTCTTAAGAGAGAGACTACACACTTCATGTATTCCTCAGGTGTGCATGACAACTCATTAAATACCCTGATGGTATTTTCCAACCAGAACTCAGCTCTTTCTAGATCATCTTCCTTTTTAGCTCGGAATTCTTCTGCCCCATGTTTCCTGATCCTATCGATTGGAGGTTTATCTCCTCTTACCACCTCTACTACTTGAGGGGTTACAGGAACAGGTTGTGGAACAGGCGGGGGTGGAGGGGGTTGTGCATTCGGGTTCGCCTGAATGAAATCTGTATACCATGTGTTCATCATGTGGAGGAAGGCTTCTCTAGCCTCTTCTCCTCCTCTTTAACTCATCGTAGTGGGTCTATTCTCATTTTCGCTCGGCACTGTCCCCTCAGCGGGAGCCGACACATTACTTTCTACGTCATCCGCCATATTTCCTTCGGAATCCATTTACTATATGTATAAACAAAATTTTAAGTCGTCAGAAGTCGTCACACTATCATTATAAAAACAGTCTTAGGTATGGCATGTATAGCTAAACTCGTGTTTATGCTACGTTAGTCCTAGAATCGACTAAACCGTAGCTCTGATACCATTAAATGTAACACCCTATACCTGAGACCGATGCTAGGACTGGATACGAGGCATTACCATGCTTAAACTCACTTAAACATGCACTTACGGGCTGTAAAATTTTGAACCAACTTAAAATTTTTCTTTCTTGATCATAACATGCATATTATTGGCCTACGAGGCCTTAAACATTTATCCGAACGCCTACGAACACTTCATCTAACTCTCCTCTTAGAAGCAAGGTTCACAAGCCCATGTTGCTTGAGGACACACCCGTGTACTCATTTACGCACCCATGCCTACAACCGTGGAAGGTTACTGACTTTATTCACACGGCTTTGACACGCCCGTGTCTACCAACCGTGTGAAGCTACTGACTTCAACCACACGGCCTAAGCACACGCCCATGCTTTGAACATGTGTCTTACACGGCTCATACACACGGTCATGTAAAATGACTGTGGTCTAACTTGATTTAAAACATTAAGGTGCAGGGTTAACACGGTCTAGACACACGCCCGTGTGTCTAACCGTGTAGGCAATTAGAGACTATTTACCAAGCCATTTGCCTCCCTTAAATTAAGATCAACTCAACTTCAACCAATACAAATCATTAATAATATAACTTTTATGAATATTACTACATATTTCATTGACATCTATATACAAACAACTTAAACAAGTTTGGCCAACCACTTAGCTATATACAAAAGAATAATAACTTGATAGCCTATAGAATGGCCTTATAAAAAACATGTTCTCAAAATGAATGATTCCTATACATGCCATACTTAGTAATATAATTTGGCTATACCAAAATAAGGGTCGATAGTGTGCTATGAGCTCCGACTCCAATGATCCACAATTTAGCTTGGCGGGACTACATAGAAAGAAACAATTAAAGATGTAAGCATTTAGCTTAGTAAGTTTGCATGTATAACACATAAAAAAATAAACTTGCTTCATATAAACCATTTGACATAAGAATGGTATCATTATCTCATCTATAAAGCTTACTTACTCGTACATGATTCTTACTTGTCCCATGGTACTTACTACTCTCATACTTGTAAGGTAACAAGGTACCTGTATCTCTTGATCACATTGATCAGCATACTTAAACATAATAATCATGTCTTCTAATTCATCATTCATAACATGAATAATATTCAATTTCAATTTGATAATGGCTTTGCTTTCTTAACATTCTTGTTTTCACATTTTAGCTTTGCTCATTTGCCTGATGAATTTCTATGAATTACCGGGAAGACTAGATCTCTAGTCATGTACTTGATGCCAATGCCATACTCTAAATATGGACTTATGTGGAAGATCTCTTCTTGAATCAATGCCAAGCTTGCTTGGTCTTACATGATAACTTATTTAATGCCAAGCTTGAGTCCTTGGACTTACATGATAACTTGTTCAATGCCAAGCTTGGGTCCTTGGACTTACATGATAACTTGTTCAATGCCAAGCTTGGGTCCTTGGACTTACATGATAACTTGTTCAATGCCAAGCTTGGGTCCTTGGACTTACATGATAACTTGTTCAATGCCAAGCTTAGGTTCTTGGACTTACATGATAACTTGCTTAATTGCCGATGCCATGCCTTGGCTTGGTCTTATACGGACTTTCTTATCTCATGTACTGGACCGTATATCCAGGGTAATTCATCTTCAATCGGGACTTTCTCTTGTTTAATCTTATTGACTTATTTGTTTAACATAACAGTAAACCATTCATGATAACAATGTATATTATACTAAGCAATTAAATGATAAAATCATAAAGCTTAGAACTTATACAAACTTACCTCAAAATACAAAATGTATGTAGTTAAGCAATTTAGTCCTCGACTTTGTTCTTGCCTCGGTTTCGATCCGGGCTTCATTTTTCTTGATCTATAATCATAAATAGATCTTTTAATAATCATATTGACTAATTTGACTCATAACTCCAACTTTGGCAAAATTACTAATTTGCCTCTATACTTTCTCATATTTGCACTTTTGCCCCTAGGCTCGTAAAATGATTTTCATGCAACTTTCTTAAACATCATGCTTAGCTGAATCATTTTCTCTACTATAGCAATCATCAATTCTCTCTAGTTCTAGCATGTATGACCAAATTTTATAATCATTACAAAAAGGTCCATACAATCATTTTTCATGAAATTCCTTAAGGAAAAGATGTTTATCTAACATCAAACTCTCATAAACTTCCATAAAACATCATTTAGCATGCATGTCATTCATGGATAAATTTTTAAACATGCATCTTAGCTCATCAAATAGTTAAAAATAGCTTACTCATGCTACCGGGACTTCAAAAATACGAAGAATATCAAAAACCGGGCTTAGGAGCACTTACTAGCAAGCTTCAAAAATTGAAGAACCCTAGCTATGGCTTCTTTCAATTTTCGGCAATGGGGGAAGAAGATGATGAGATTTTTATCATCTTTTTCCTATTTTAAACACTTATTAGACAAATGACCAAAATGCCCTTCCTCTTAAAAATTTCTATAACACCAATTCAAGGCCAATTTTGTCCAAAAATAATATTTTTGGAAAAATTGCTATTTAAGGACTTCTAATTACTATTCTAAAGCTATTTCATACAAAAAGCTTCTAGAAGCTCATATTTTGCAACTTTTTACAATTTGGTCCTTTTGGACCAATCCACCACAATTTAATAAAATTGCTTCATGAAACATTCATACTAGCATGCAAACATGGCATAAACTTTGTAAACTCATAAATTCACGTCGGATTCGTGGTCTCGACCACTATTCCGACTAGGCCCTAAATCGTGCTGTTACACGATACATCGTTTTCGATTCTAATTATTTTAAATTTTTTAGTACATTATTCACTATTTCAAAAAAATTTTCCTAACTTCACATTTAACTTATACTCACTAAATTAATAATATTTTCTACTCACTTGTCGGATTTAGTGACCTCGAATCACCATTCCGACACCACTGAAAATTCAGGCCATTACAACTCTCCCACCTTTTAGGAAATTTCATCCTCAAAATTTCATACTTGTAAATAAATTGGGATACTGAAATCTCATCAAATCTTCCGTCTCCCAGGTTGCCTCCTCCGATCCATGTCAATTCCATAACACTTTAACTAGTGGTACACGTTTATTCCTCAACTCTTTAACTTCCCGAGCTAGAATTTTCATCGGTTCCTCTGAATAAGTCATGTCGGGTTGGAGCTCTATTTCCGTATGAGGAATTACTTGTGATGGATCTGATCTGTACCGTCTCAACATAGATACATGAAACACGTTATGAATCTTTTCAAGCTCCGGGGGCGAATCCAATCTATAAGCTATGGACCGATTCTTTCAATGATTTCATACGGCCCGATAAATCGTGGGCTGAGTTTTCCCTTTCTGCAGAACTGCAAAACTTTCTTCCACGGTGACATTTTCAAAAATACACGATCACCCACATTAAACTCTATATCTCTTCTCTTCAAATCTGCATATGATTTTTGCTGATTGGATGCAGCTTTTAAACATTCTCGAATAATACAAACTTTTTCTTCGGTTTCCCGAATCAAGTCCACTCCCACTAGTTTCGATTCACTTAATTCAGACCAATATAGTGGAGTTCTACACTTTCTTCCATACAGAGCTTCAAACGGTGCCATTTTAATACTAGTTTGATAACTATTATTATAAGCAAATTCAGTTAAAGGTAAATACCTTTCCCAACTGCCGCCAAACTCAAGTATATAGCACCTTAACATATCTTCTAAAATCTGAATCACTCACTCTGACTGCCTGTCTGTCTGGGGATGAAAAATTATGCTGAAATTTAATTTGGTACCCAAAGCTTCTTGTAATTTACCCCAAAATCTTAAGGTAAATCTCGAACCTCGATCTAAAATAATAGATATTGGCACTACATGTAACCTCACTATCTCTGACACATATAACTCCGCTAACTTTTCAAGCAGATAATCTACTCTGACTGGAATAAAATGTGCTGATTTAGTTAACCGATCAACAATCACCCAGATCGAATCTTTCTTTTTCGTAGTTTCTGGTAATCCCGATACAAAATCCATAGTGACATGTTCACATTTCCACTCTAGAATCATAATGGGCTGTAACAACCCTATCAGCACTTGATGCTCGGCTTTCACCTACTGACAAATTAAACATCTTGCTACATACTCACAGATTTCTCGTTTTATTCTGGGCCACCAATACATTTTCTTCAAATCACAATACATTTTCGTACTACCCGGGTGAATAGAACACATACTATTGTGAGCCTCTGGTAAAATATCATTTTTCAAGTCTAAGTTATTCGGAACACATATTCTATTACGATAATATAGCATACCATTTTCATCAATGGAGTATTCTGAGCTTAACTCATCTTGAACCATCTGTCGTTTCGACATCAACTTTGGGTCTTCATCTTGTAACTCCCGAATCCATTGAAAGAACACAGATTTAGCTTTTAATTCTGCTAGTATAGAACCATCTTCATTAATAGATAAATGAGCATTCAATGCCCGTAATGCAAATAATGATGATTTCCGACTAAGTGCATCTGCTACAACATTTGCTTTCCCTGTATGATAGTCAATGACAATATCATAATCTTTCAGTAACTCTAACTATCACCTCTGTCTTAGATTTAACTCTTTCTGATTCATTAAATACTTCAAGCTTTTATGATCAGTATACACGTAACATTTCTCACCATATAAGTAATGTCTCCATATATTCAAAGCAAACACGATCGCTGCCAATTCCAAATCATGTGTAGGATAATTCTTCTCGTGCAGTTTCAGTTGCCGAGAAGTATATGCCACCACTTTGCCTGACTGTATAAGTACACAACCCAAACCATTCAGAGACGCATCACTATATACCACAAACGGTACACCAGATTCTGGTTGAGTCAACACTGGAACCTCTGTCAACATCTTTTTCAACTGATCGAAACTCTGCTGACATTCACCTGACCATATAAATTCAACATTATTTTGTAGTAATCGAGTCAACGGTGAGGTAATCCTTGAGAAATCTTTGACAAATCGATGATAATAACCTGCCAGTCCTAGAAAACTCCGTACTTCAGTAACATTCTTCGGAACTTTCCAATTTATCACTGCCGCTACCTTACTTGGATCCACTCGGATTCCATCAGCTGATACAATATGACCCAAAAACGCAACTTCATGGAGTCAAAATTCACATTTGCTGAATTTCGCATACAACTATTTTTCCCGTAAAATCTGTAATACAATCCTTAAATGTTGTGCATGTTCGGACTCTGTCTTTGAATAAATCAATATATCATCAATGAACACAACCACGAATCTATCCAAATATGACTGAAAAATTCAATTCATCAAATCCATAAAGGCAGCAGGAGCATTGGTTAAACCAAATGGCATCACCAAAAATTCATAGTGACCATACCGGGTTCGGAAGACAGTTTTCGACACATCACACTCTTTAACTTTCAACTGATAATACCCGGATCGAAGGTCTATCTTGGAAAATACTGCAGCACCTTTCAACTGATCAAATAGATCATCAATACGAGGCAAAGGATATTTATTCTTTACCGTTACCTTATTTAACTGCCTATAATCTATACACAGTCTTAAAGAATAGTCCTTCTTTTTCACAAACAAGGCAGGTGTACCCTAGGGCGACATACTAATCGATTAACTGATTCTCTCATACCCGAACGAGTAGTCCCTGTAGCACTGTTCTGGCCCGAACGTCTACTTCTTTGGGGAGTGATTCTCTGTATCTCTTTCTGTTCCACTTCATCTTTTTGCAACTGGGGACAATCTTGAATAAGATGATCAGTAGCCCCACATTTATAACAAGCCCCCATCTTAGTCCTGCATTCACCGAAATGATGTCTTCCATAATATTGACACTTAGGTCGGGGAGTATTTTGAACACTGCTCACACTTGCTGCAAGTCTATCAAATACCCTGGAATCAGATTTTCTTGATCTACCTCTACCCGATTTTCCCGACACTGATGTAGTTCGACTAATTTCTTATCTAGATTTTTTTACCGGCAAATCTGAAAATGACTTAGAAGCACCTCTTTTGAATGACTCTTTACTTTTCCGATCCCGCTGCATTTTTCTGTTATATACTTCTTCGAGCTTTTGAGCACGGTCTGACAGAACAATGAACTCTCGTATTTCATTGCCCTCAATCATCATTCTAATCTCATCATTTAACCCTTCTTCAAATCTGATACACATTTCTTCTTCAATAGGTACAATGTCTCGGGCATATTTGCTGAGGTAAACAAATTCTCTTTTGTACTCAGCCACTGACTTATTTCCCTGGCGTAGATCAAGGAATTCCCTTTTCTTTTTATCCAAATACCGTCTGCCCACATATTTCTTCTTAAATTCATTTTGGAAAAATTCCCAATAAATTTTCTCTACCAGTACCACGGCCTCAATCGTTTCCCACTAACTATAAGCTTCTTCTTTCAATAGGGACACAACACATCTCAAATAATTATCTGGTGAGCAAGCCATTTCTTTAAAAATTCTTATCGAACTCTGTAACCAATATTCAGCTTTGATGGGGTCATCATCAGTCCTTCCCCAAAATTCTTCGGCTCCAAGTTTTCTAAGCCTTTCCAATGGAGAACGCTTACTAAATTCAGTTGTTGTAGGAAGTGGAGGAGCAACCAAGGGTACCACTGATGGAGCAGTGGTGGGAGGAGGTGGCTGAACCTGATTTCTTTCTTGCATCATTTCAATATACCACTGATTCATAATCCCATAAATCATATTCTTTAATTCTTGCTCTCGCATTAGGGAAATCGGAACACCACTGCTTGTTGCTCGTTCAGAAATCTGTATTATACTGTTAACTTCTTCCTACTCAATATGTTCAGGTCGATCTGACATCTTTATAATCGGAGAGTATCTATAAAAATAACAAAGATTAGATCGGATTATACACATCACACTATCACAGATTTATATGGCATGTAGTTCTAAACACTTTATACATCACAATTGTCTAAGAACCGGCTAAACTGGGCTCTGATACCACTAAATGTAACACCCCCTACCCGTATTTGTTGCCGGAATAGGGTATGAGGCATTACCAAAGTTTAACGAATTATTATTATTATTATGAACTCAATATAGTCCCTTTATAAATATCTAATCTTCCCTGCAATTTTAAAACCGACCAATCCAATCCAATTCAATCAATTTGATACCAAATCATACTTCTATTATAATTATACTATTTAGCATATTCATCACTCTTCACTTTAATACATATTCATTAAACAAGTTTTGGTATTTATATAATCATCAAACCATGTACATGCCATATAAATCAAAAAGGAAGTTTACAAAAGCTACCGGAGATAATCTTGATAGTGTGATCCTCAGTGTTGATCCGATCCTCCGTATATTTTTACGTCAATCTACATGAGACATTGAATACACTCAAGTAAGTTTATAGAAACTTAGTAAGTTCATAGGAATAAAATATAAATCTTACCAAACATTCATACACTTATACATTATACACAATTACTAAGTTCACCTGTCAACCACAATTTGGTGAGTCCTCTTGTATAAACTCACTACCACTTATCCATTTACTTTAACTCTTTTAGGCCATTTTGTCACTTACCATCCTTAATCAAATTAGGGAACGGTTACGGAAAATTGAGTACTTCACTTCCACTTTGCCATAGTATAACTATGGTCTTACATATGATCACTTATCACTTTCCGAAGTCATAACCCTGCCACGGTCTTACACGGATCACATTTATCACTTGTCACTTATCACTAATCAGATAAGTGTAGCTAAAGCTACCACTTATCACTTGTCACTTGTCACTGATCAGATAAGTGTAGCTAAAGCAATCACTTATCACTTATCACTTGACACTGATCAGATAAGTGTAGCTAAAGCTACCACTTATCACTTGTCACTGATCAGAAGTACTCAAATCTGATGTTCCGCTCAATCTGATCATTTATTCGGTTTTCGCATTGTTGTTTTATCAACAAATATATCTCATCATACATTATATAATTCATGAAATTAACATTTAATCATTAAATTTCAGCCATATGAATTTACCTGGGTCGATTTGCAGAATTTGTGAAAATTCAGGGACTAATCAGAAACTTTTTCTTTTCCTCGACTTGCTTCGGGTTCTCGATCTATCATTGTAAAATCATTCACTTATCAGTATTGACTTCACATTTACTCTATTTCACATCCTTAATGTTTATAACCCGCATATAAGTAACATTATCTATAATTTCACTATTTACTTATATGGATATTCAAGGTGTCCATCTGTGTCACAGTCGCTAAATTATTTTTATCTTGAGCTACAGAACTTCAAATTAAGATCCTCTAATTTTTCCTGAAACTAGACTCACATATATTCTTACCATAAAATTTTCAGAATTTTTGGTTTAGCCAATAAGTGCAATTTATTCTTTAAAGTCACCCATGTTCTGCTGTCTGACAATTCAGACCCTTCTTCACTAAAAATTAATTATCTCCTTGTACCGAATTTGGATGATTTTACCGTTTGTTTCTCTTGAAAATAGACTCATTCAGAATTTTAAACATATAAATTTAAGCCTCTAATTATTTTTATCCAATGTTTTATGATTTTCCAAAGTCAGAATAGGGGAACCCTAAATTATTCTGACCTTGTCTCACAAAATTTATTATATCTCATGATTTACAATTCCATTGCTTACACCGTTTCTTCTATAAGAAACTAGACTCAACAAGATTTAATTCCATATTTTATTCATCCTCTAATTCAATTTCTACAGTTTTGGTGATTTGTGACAGTTAGACTACTGCTGCTGTCCAAAACTGTTTTAGTGCAAAGTGTTGATTTCCATTTTGCCCCAAATTTCATAGTTCATACAATTCAGTCCTTGCTCAATTAACCCCTCAATTAAGCTAATTTTTCTCAATTAATACTTTACCTAGACATTATAAGTTATTTCACAACTATTGAAATTCAGAATTTCCACATAAAACCCTAACTTCAAATTCTTTTTAAAATTAGGTCCCAAACATTCATTTTCTATTCAATTCTTTCAATAAAATCGGCATATAAACAATTTAAAGCTCTAATTCCATGCTAAATCATCATATACTTCCAGCACATATTCATAGCAACTTCCAATTTAATTCATAAAATCTAAAACTAATGAATTCAACAAGTGGACCTAGTTGTAAAAGTCACAAAAACACAAAAATTTCAAGAAATAATCAAGAATTGAACTTACTTGCAGTAAAAATATGAAAAACCAGCTTAAGGGAACCCTTCTATGGTGTTTTTGCTGATGAGAATGCAGAAAAATAAAGAGAAATCTAGATAATTCCACTTTAATCCTAGCTTTATTAAGTAAATTTTGCAATATTCCAATTTTACCCTTAATTCTCCTTATTTTCTTGTTGATTTCATGCCCTTGCCGTCCAGCTTGGGTCTATTTTACTTATAAGCCCTCTTTCTTTTATCATTTAAGCTATTTAATCATTTCTCATAATTTTGCATTTGTTACAATTTAGTCCTTTTTGTTCAATTAACTATCGGAACTTTAAAATTTCTTGACGAAACTTTAATACTAGCTTATTAACACTCCATAAATATTTATAAAATATTTATGGCTAGATTAAAAATCTCTGACGTCTCGATACCTCGTTTTTGATTCTAATTATTTTAAAATTTTTTTAGTATACTATTCACTATTTCAAAAAAAATTTCCCAACTTCACATTTAACTTATACTCACTAAATTAATAATATTTTCTACTCATTTGTCGAATTTAGTGACCTCGAATCACCGTTCTGACACCACTGAAAATTCAGGCCATTACATGTGATCTGGTAGTAAATGATAATTTGTATTTGATTATGCGTATTTGGCCTTGTTAACAAAATGTTAATATGTAATTGTTGTTATATATGTTTTTGCTTAAGACTTACTAAGCTTAAATAGCTTATTGTGTGTGTATTCTTGTTTACCTTTGTTTTTATAGATTTTGGAGTCACGTTACGAGCTCGGGGATCGTCAGCAAAGTCTATCACACTATCGACTTCTTTTGGTATTTTGTTAAAGTTTAAACTCAATCTTATGGCATGTATAGGCTTGCTTATGCTTTTGGTTAGTTTTGGATCATGTATATATATAAATAGCCATGCAAAAATGGCTTAATTTCCATGCTTATGTTCGGTTTGGTTTAAAAATGGCTTACCCATGATTATTTTGTTTAAGTTGAATTTTATGTGTTTTGAAATGGGTGCTTGATGTGTTTAATTTTTATGCTTGAATTTGACTACATTTGATCATGAATTGAGCTTGCATTCGAATGAGATAATCAAGTTGCATGTATGTGATAAATTTGGTTTATGCTAAGTATAAGTCTTGAGGTGTGTATTTGAAAATACAAGTGAGATGCTAAGTATATTATTGATGGAATGTTCATTAAGTTAGGTTATATGATAAGTAATAATATGTGCATATTCGGCCTTATGGATTGCTACAATATTTGTTATAATGTGCTTGCGTATTCAGTTATGTGATGAATTAAAATGGCTAGGTATATAGTTGGGTTGGTTTCGTGCATGTGAATTAGATGCTATGAAATGTCTTGATATTCGAAAATGATTAAATAAGTTTTAGTGAGATGCACATGATTTAGTAATGTTTATGTCATATGTTCATGTAATAGATTTGGTTATTTGTGAAATAATTAGTTGGTATAATATGCAGTTTTAGATATAGATTATATGAGGTTATTGAAGTAATGCATGAACATGATCCTAGTATACGAATTTAGTATGTATGATTTAATATGAATGTTCGAAAATGATTCAAATGAATATGGTTATATATATACAATAATTATGTAATAAGAAAAGTTGTATATTTGATTTAGTTTTAATGTCACTCTATGCGTATTATATGGAATTAAGTGTATAAGTATTGTATTCCGTGTTTGTGTAATTAAAATATTATTTAACCAAATATATAATAGGAACAAATCTATTGAAATCGAAAATGGTGCATTATTTTGTGACTTGAATTAATGTATATAGCATGTTTGGTTACGGTTCTATAATAATAATGTCGCATATGACTTTGGTTTAGTGAGTACATGTATATTATTAGGAAATAAAATGTTATATATTTATGTATATGTGTTCGGTTTTAATTCAGTTGAATTTTTTAGATAAAATCTGTAAATGCTGTGGGAATACATAATTATAATTAATATGACTTAAGTGATTAAATGATTGTATAAAAGTTGTGACTTGTCTGGTAATGCCTCGTAACCCCATTCCGGCGACGGATACGGGTTAGGGGTGTTACACATTCAATTTATGCCTATTTTAAATACATGCATTCAAGCTCTAGACATAGCTGATTGTATGTTGGTATTTTTAATTTTGAAATCTAGAATCATTTCATGCAAGCGAATATTCAATAGAATATTCGTAGCACTCTAGACATAGATGTTGCGAGTTGTGCAGAGAAGAATGTTCATTGTAGTTATTAACCCAAAGTTCTATAGTCGTACAGTAACTTAGATTTTTAGCTTAAAATCTAGTTATCGAAATAGGCAGGTTATAGTAGTAACTCTCTGAGTAGTTAATTAGACAATATTTTTCCATGACATTATTTTGGTATGAGCATTTCACCTAAATATTTCCAGCTCTATTCATTCAACAACAAAATTACTCTTGCTTTTCTCTGTAATTTGCCACTACATTTTAATTGTCATATCAATTCTTTGTTTTTAGCATTAAGGGTGTGTTTGTTTACTTGTAAAAGCTTTTTTGTAAAAGCTTTTCAGCCTTTTCCAATGTTTGGTTGGCTGAAAATGATTTCCCACGGTAAAATCATTTACAAAACACGGGAAAAACACGGGAAAAGAAGCTTTATTTTGGTAAAATGTCTTACAGATTTTATTTTGGTAAGACGTTTTCCAAAGTTTTTCCCTTCCCAGTAAACTTACTCTGAAGCCTCTTCCTCTTCCCCTTCCCCCATCCTTGCCACCCTCATCTACTGCTTGCTGTCAACCAGCAACGGTTTCACAAATACAACCACCCTCATCCCCTTCCCCCATCGACGCTTTTTGGCAGTAAGGGCTCGAACCTTCTCCACTGATCTGCCAGCAACTCTCTCTGTGGATGCCACATTCACGGAGGCGTGGACTAAAGTGATCCCTAATATGGACCTCCTAAAACTCCTTTCTCTTTCATGCAACCTCGTCCTCCTACTCCTTCCTCTATTCCTTCCAAACTCACTGTCAATTTCGTTCTTCCTTGTGCTTCTGAGTTGGCCACCAAAGAGGTAACATTTGGGTTTTTTTTTCTTTTTTTAAATATTTGGGATATTTTGGATTTGTCTTCAATTCTGTTTTCTAGGATTAGGATTGTGGAAATGTATATTTTCATGCTATTCTTCGGTAGAAGGCAAAATGTCAAACCTTTATTTTTTATTTTTGCTGAAATTATGTTAGTTGTTTTTTTCGATAGAATGCAATGCTAATTACTTTTATTTTGTTCTCTATTTGTAATGGTGATGATCTGTATGGGTCTCTAATTGTACGACGTTACTGTTAATTTCGAACATTTACCCTATACAACTCCTAATGGTGAATTTATCCAATAATGATACCATTCAATTCAATCTTTAAATCGGGTTACAAATTCTAAAACAAAATTAAATTCCCTGAAAGACAAGACAACCAATAGTGGTATTGCCCTGCAATTTTAGAGTGTATTCGTACTACCTTTGTTGATTTTCATATTCAAGAATTGATTATAAGATATCTTTTAAGCTTTTAGCTGCAGCTCTTTTATCCCAAAAAAATGTTTGTTTTCATATTTGTTGTCTATTTATTGACAATGCCAATTCTGCTACTCCTTTTAGATGAAAAAGTTAATGGCCATATCAGGTTTATTTGATTGTGAGTTCATTGGGAATGCACTTAAAAATGCAGTGACATTGATAACTAGTGTCCTTAAAATCCTTGAGTAGACAAATAGAGAGTGATTGTTGTATTTTGGTATGGGTTTGCCTATGAAAATTTAAATAAACACAAATGGAACATTTTGTTTTCTTGGCTTCCATAATATATATTGGCTTATATTGCTAACGTGTTGTCTCCAAACAAGGATGATGGTGTTGTTGGTGCATTTGGAGATGAGGGTGCTCGCACAGGTTCACCGTTTGAGTTGCTTATAGAAACTTAATGGAAAATGCTTGGGAACCAAGGGATAATGCTTGGAATATGATATAGAAAGCACTAGTGTAGGAACATATTAAGTAATCTCGTGGTTTGCTTTGCGGAAGCGGATCTTTACTAATGCTGAGAGATGTTGTCATCGCTCAAGGAAAGGCCTTTCATGTTCAATTTGTGGGTGTACACAAGAATTGGCTAGTCATGTCTTACGTGAGTGTTCTGCTATTAGAAGCATTTGGGAGCAGTTGGTTGCTGCTAGCTTAAAGCATTGGTTTTTCAACTGTAATTTTACTGAGTGGATTTATAGCAATCTCCAAAAGAAGCATGGTTGTAGTTATGACCACCTAGGATGTGTTTTTTTCCATGGTCTGTTAATATGCTTGGAGGAATCGTAAATGCTTAGTTTTTTTTATGCTAAGTATAAAAATAAAGACATGGTTATTAGTCAAATGGCCTGAGCATTGCGACAACCAGTCAGAGCTTAATAGACAAGTGAATGCTACAGTGAGCCTAATCAAGTGGGAAGCACTTGATGTTCCACTCCACTAGTGTTTATTTATGTTCTACTCTGTGTTTTGGTATGGGTTTGCCTATGAAAATTGAAATAAAAATGCAACTTTTCATGGTGCCTTTGCCAAGCAGGAAAACCGTAGAATGTATGAAGGACAATAATGGATAATATAGTCTTTTATGAATTAGCTCGTTTATTATCAGCTTGTTGTGTTACTAGGAATATGTTACTCCATTGGTAATTAATAATTTACTAGGATAGGAAGTTTAGAAGTGGAGATGTTTTGATTTGTAGAGTTTAGTTACTGCAAATGTTACAAATATGACACTGTGATTCCAAGATTTTGAGTATTGTTGTATGAAAAATGAAGATTTATATAAATCATTGCAATAAATGTAAAAATAATGTAAAATATAAATTTAATAGATATAAAATAAGCTCAATTAAATAATAAAATAATAATAATGTACAAAATGTACAAGACTTAAATTTATAATTATTCAATCCTTGTTTTTTATTTTTTTAACACAATTACAAATAATTTATTTGACTTTGGTTGTTTTCAATTTATGACGGTTAATAATGTAGCTTAATAATTGAGTATTATTATATATTTAATTTTATTTATTTATTTATATATAAATCGTTGCAATATATGTAAAAACAATTTAAAATATAAAAATTTATTAATATGTATGTAAATTTATTAATATATGTAAAAACAACTTTTCCGGAAAATATTTTCAGGAAATCTGCCAAACAACAGAAAATATTTTACACAGATTCATCCAAACACCAGAAAATATTTTCAATAAATCATTTTCTAGAAATCATTTTCCGAAAAATATTTTACTGGCAAACAAACGGACCCTAAATTACATTAATTCATTAGACCAACATCTTATTCAATTTAAGAGTATTTCATGCTATTTAGTATAGTTAATAGGATTATAATAACTTAATCAATCTCTTACCAATTTCCGATCCCTGTAAAAGCGATACTTACTTATCACTTTATTACTTGAATGACATGTACATTTGCATAATTGCATTAGTTATTTACACGCAACCTCACCACCCTCCCCACATAAACCTTCAGCAAACCTCACCACCCTTCCCAACACCCTGACCCTCAACACCCTCACCACTTGTACTGTCAGCAACCTCACCACCCTCACCCTCACCCTTTCCTTCACCCTCACCACCATTACTGCCAACAACCTTACCACCCTCACCACCTTCATTACCATCACCACCAAATACGTTGATTCATCATCGACAAAAACAAAAGTATTTCTATTGATTTTATTAGAGTTCGAATTTTAATATATTTCTTTTAAAAGTAATTGTATATAAGATAAATATTAAACTTATATGTGAAATTTGATTTAATGGGTGTGATATATCAATTTTGATTTAGATTCAATTATATATTTTTTAAAAATATAAATATATCAATTTAATTTTTATATTGAATAAATATAATTATTGTTATATAAAATGATATTGTATTATTTGTGTAGATAAAGGATAATCAATGGACTTCGACCCAAAAATAGTAAATATATTTTTTAATTTTTTAAAATTTATAAAATTATAAATTAATTCATCCCTACTACCTCCTAAAACAACTTTTTAGATTCCTTTACATAGGTATATTGTAAACTTGGAGATGAAACTATGACGTGTATGTACAAGCCCAAAATTATCCGGGCCCAAACCAAAGAAAAATAACAAGGCCCAATATGGCCCAAAAATTAAAAAGAATCAGGGAACCCTAGGGTTCCCCTTTGGTGCGCCGCAGCCACTCCCCATGTGCGCACCACGCCGTCTGCCACCATCGCACTCCAACAACCATCGCCATACCCTGCAGAAAGAGACAAAATTATAAGCACGCCGCAAGCCAGAGAATGGGTTTATCTATTTTTATTTTTATTTTCATCAACATTCGGCTATAAAGCCATGAATGAAACAATGTAAAACGGGCCCCTTTTTTGGCAATCAAAAGAGCAATCAATCAAGAAAGATTCAAATCACAAAACACTGAGTTCTCAAGCAAAGAAAAAGCAGATCTAAGCGCCTGTTCCGATCGAAACGGTAGGGATTTAGTTTATTGCACTTCCGATCCTATTATTGCTCAGCCCCCGTCATTCCATACACACACCTTTTCTATTTTATACGTTAGACATCAAAAAGGGATTTAAAAGGGAAAAAAACTCACCTCTGCGTCGGAAGACGCGACTCTTGGGCTCCCGTCGCCGCATACGGCGGCACCGACGCTGGCAATCGGCGGCCGGAGCGGCGGTACACCGCCGGAATCTCCCTCCCCACACGCACCTGCAAAAAAAATAGAGAGAGATTCAAAGTTTTTTTAAAAAAGGAGAGTAGAAATGAATTTTGAACGATTTTTGGAGCCTTTTATACTATTAGCAAAAGGCGCCGTTTTATGTTGGGAGGTCGGGGGCCAAAACGACGTCGTTTTGGTCCCCTGACCCGCGATTCGGTCCGACCCGGGGTTAAGGTCCGCGTGTCTTTGAGTGGAAGGGCCAATTGCACTTCTAGCCCTTCCACATTTCGATGGGTTTTAATTAGATTTCTGTTATTTTAAAATTTAGCCCGAATATTTAGCTTGTTTTTATTGGGCCTCCCTTACGACACGTCTTGGCCAAAAAAGGATTTATTATGTGCGTGGTCCCTTCGCTTCCTCCGCTCGTACAAATTGGTCCTTTCCTTTATTTTTCTTTATTTTCGTTGTTTCAAATTGATCTTAATGTTTTGTTTTGTTTACAAACAGCCCCGATCCTCTCTCTATTTTAATATTATTGCTTTTTAATCCCTTTAAGTTTATTTGATTACAACTTAATCATCTCTTATCCTTTTGTAATTATTATTAGTATTGTATTATTATTATCACTGACTTATTATTACTGTATTATTATTATTACTATATTATAACTATATTTATATTATTATGCTGTACATGTTTGCATTATTAATATTATTATTACTTTACTATGACGTTTTGTGTTACTATTAGTTTTATTATTAGTTATTATTAGTAATATCATTAGCTGTATATATATATTTACTGTTACTACTATTACAATATTACTATCATTTTATTATTACCATTACCATATTATTATTGTATATACTTTGGCGTTATTATTACTTTACTATTATCGCTATATTGTTATTATATATACATATACTTGGTGTCACTATTATTTATTATTATTATTGTTATTATTATTATTATTATTATTATTATTATTATTATTATTATTATTATTATTATGTTGTACATATTTTGCACCATTGTTATTATTATGTTTACTATTATCTCTATGACTACTAACACCTTTAGTTTTATTTACTGTTATTATTTTAATGTTTATTTTGTGTCTATTCATTCGCATCTTTTATTACCGTAATGTTGTTAATCCCTCATGGGCATCATTTCATGTGGATCGACCTTTTAAATTCGCAACCCGACATTTTTTAAGATTCACAAAAGGGATTTCATAAAGGTAGCTCGTGAGTTTGGAGATTCAAGGAGATTGTGCCCAATCGTGCTGGGTGTGATTTTCTGTTTGACCAAATGAACGAATGACCTTTTAAAAATTGCAATACATGTGTTTGAAGAATGTTGGAGATGATCTTGAATTCAAGGATCTAGATTATCATATCCAATCGTGCTGGATGTGAGAATCTTCTCCTTCGGGACAAGGGAAACTCAAAACTTAATCGGTTTGTTTAAAAACAACAAAAAGAGCGAAATTTCAAAATCTTTTCAAACTTTTCGACATCAGGACATTGATTAATCAATTTGGTACCAATTTTGGGCGCTGCGAGGGTGCTAATCCTTCCTCGCACGTAATCGGCTCCCGAGCCTATTTTCTCGAATATTCGTGGACCAAAAGCCTCGTTTTAGTAAACCGAAATGTTTTATTAAAACAAAAAGGTGATCTGATCACACCTAATAAAAGATCGGTGGCGACTCCCGTTTTTATTTATTTTCAAAATCCAAGTTCGATTCTCGCCTTTTCAAAAGATGGTTTCGACAGCTTGGCGACTCCACTGGGGACATTTTATAAGAGAGTCAGGCCGTAAAAATTGATTATTCTTTGTCCTTTTGTCGAAAATTTCGAAAGTCATTTTGAAAAACCTTGCTCCTTTTGGTGCATCTGTCTGTGCTTTAACTGCGATAATGTTGAGTCTCATAGGAAATTTCCGCATTCATCTTTGCATGACCGTTGTGGTCACACCCTTAAGTGGGAGCGAGAAACTATGCCTTCGTGAGGTTTTCACCTCCGCATGGGCTAGGGGGCCGCTTCCGGGATACATCCGTACCTATGTCTTCGTGAGGTTTTCACCTCCGCATGGCCATAGGGAAATGTATCTCCCTGAACCGAACTCAGTCCGTATGAGCCTATAATGGGTGAGGACCGAGGAATCTGCTGGTTTGGGTACCTCGACTTTAGAACTTAAACACACGAAGAGAGACTTAAGGGCCTTCCCTAGGTAGAGCCATATCAATCCTTAGTGGTCACCTAGATAGGATTTTTGTTATTTGCTTTAAATGTTGTTTCATGATACCAACTTGTCTACTTTATTTTGGTGCATGTCATTCCATGGTTCGAAGAGTATCAATTCACGATCAGTTTCCAAGTTAAGAAAGCTCATTATGGAAAACGAATTCCTTGATAAAGTGGAAGACAATGCCGCGGTTCGCGTATGGTCAGAACGAATGCAATTAGAAAAGGGGAACAGTATAGCCGATGGGTATGTGTCAGAACTATGGGACTTCACGCGCATCAACACTACGCAAAACGACTTTGGCGAGCTAAAGAAGATATGGAATCAATGGGATGATAAGACGAAGCAGCTGTTCTACCACAACTATGGTGATCTACCCTACTTATTCGACATTAAGTTAGATAAGCATCTATTCCGAGCCATGACTCAGTTTTGGAACCCTGCTTATAGCTGTTTCACTTTTGGGAAAGTGGATTCAGTGCCTACCGTAGAAGAATATACAACCTTGCTTAACTGCCCACGAGCTCGAGCCGACAAAGTCTATTTTAAGGCCGCCAATGCCCCTACCTTCGTAAAGAAGTTAATGAATATCACAGGGATGGATGAGCAATGGGTCTCGGCCAGAATTCAGAAGAAAGGCGAGGGTAAATGCATACCTTAGTTAAGTTTGAAGGACTTGATCTTAACACACCCAGATGTGAAGAAGAAGATTGGTGTCTTTACCTTGTGTATTTATGGCTTAGTGATTTTTCCTAAGGCTCTAAGACATATAGATGAAGCAGTTACGGATCTAGTCGACCGATTGGACAAAGGGATCACACCCGTGCCTGCAATCTTAGCCGAAACGTTCAGATCTTTGAATGCATGTCGGAAAATGGGTGAAGGCAGGTTTATTGAATGTGCACAGCTATTGCTAGTATGGTTCCACAGCCATTTTTGGAAGATGGAAAAGGTGTCTCGTCACGTGTTCTTTGAGAACCACTCTCCGTTGAAGAGGATAGTAGCTACACCAAGAAAAGATGACATACCTGAGGAAAACTGGATGACGCTCCTTCAGAATCTTCAGGAGGAGGACGTTGAGTGGAGGGCCCCTTGGATGATTCCTAAGGAAATCCTTTATCGATGTGGAAATTTTGATTGGGTTCCTTTGCTCGGAATTTGGGGAGCTGTTGGGTACGCTCCTTTGATCGCACTAAGGCAATTTGGGTCAAGACAGTTCATACCAACGACAAATGGGCTAGCCCAAAGTGAATTTGCATATAGTGGGGAAAGCTATAAGAAAAGGGCCAAAGAGATGTCCGGCGCCTGGAATCAAGTGCATAAGATGAAAAGATTATCCGCAGGACCGATGACGACTCCAGAATATGACGGGTGGAGGACAGGAAGAGTTAACGATAACGTCCCCGAACAAGGCACGGAGGGCTCCCGACTTAGAGAAGAATGTTTACGAATGGTACCGTTGGAGCTAGAAATCATAAAACAAGACTTTGAGAGGCAAAACCTAGCGCTCGAAAAGAGGATAGAAAAGCTAGAAGAAGAAAAGATATACTTGAAATTGGATGTGGACGTCCAGAAGTCAGAAACAGAAAGAGTAAAACAGGAGAAGAGAAAAGTCGAAGAAGATCGAGACAATTTGAAAATCGAATACAAGAAAATGTGCCTATCAATAAAGAATGCTGGATTAGGAAAGACCTCTGAACAATGGCAGCAAGAAGTCCAAGAAGGAAGGGCCAGAACTGACTTTTGGGAAAGAAAATTTCGGGAAATGCGAACACGGAAGGAGACCCTAGAGAAAGACTTAGCAGAAAGCCTGAACGAAAGAATTGAGTTAAAAGATAAAATAACTGAACTGAGGAGGACCCTCCATCATTGTCGAAGCCGTAATACCGCGATCGAGTTAAAGTCAAGCCTAAACAGGATCGAGGAAATGAAGAATAGGGTTGAGGAATTGGAAGCAGCATTACACAATTATGAACTACGGGTGGAACTTCTCGAAGCCAAAGAAGAGCGTGGGAAAGAGGAAATTCACCATTCTCATGATCAAATTAGGAGCCGAAATTACCTTATGAGCGAGGCCATAGTTCAGATTAGAGAGGTAGCTGATTACCTACAAACTCTGGCGGCACATGCCGATATACTAAGTGTGAAATATGAGCTACAACCTCATCATAATCAAGAGCTAATCTCTTTGCTTAGCAGCATCAAAGCTCTAGGCCTTAGGGCAAAAGCCTACTTGTAGTCCAGTTTATGTAAAGGGTTCTTTTCCAATAAAAGCTTTCTAAAACAAAATTGAATCTGAATTGATACTCTTTGGCTTGCATTCATTCCATGCATCAGCATTGCATGCATTCACATCATGTTACATACATAGAAAAGAGTCTGACACACTCGACTCATAACAGTGAAGAAAGGGAAAACTGGAAGCTGAACATTCGTACGGCACCCGCACTAAGATAAAGAAAATGGATCAGAAACTAGAAAAACTCCAAAAGGAGATGAATGACCAAATGGAAGCACAGATGCAAAAGCACTTAACTAAGATCCAGCAAGAAATGGAGGAATCACAGAGGGACATGAGGGCTCAGATATCTCAGATGTCCGAACTATTGAACAAGTTCTTGGGGAAGGAGAAAAGCCCCATGGCCATCACTGGAGGGGAGAATGAAGATGGTCCTTCAGAATCTGTCTTACCACAAGTGCCTTCGCAGCACGAGGAACATCCCCGGAGGCCACCTGTCACTATTAGGCCTCAACAAGGCCAAGTCAACATTGGACCTCCCGTGAATTTCTAAATAGGCTCAGGGTCCAACCCAGGAGACGATTTCACTAATCTTATGGTACTGGATTTTGACGAAATGGATAAGGAAAGAATGAAGGCTGAACCCTCAACGCAAATGGAAGATCGCTACAAGTGGCTAGAAGAGAGAGTCAAAGCAATAGAGAAGTCTAAAACTCGTTACGGGGTCGATATCAAAGAACTAAGTCTGGTCCCAAACTTAGTGCTTCCACCAAAGTTTAAAACTCTGGATTTTGAAAAGTACAACGGGACCAGCTGCCCGGGAGCACACCTGAAGATGTTCGGTCGACGAATGGCGGGATACGCTAATAATGAGAAATTATTAATACACTGTTTTCAGGATAGCCTGGTCGGGTCTGCGGCCAAATGGTACGATCAACTCAGTAGTACCCAAATCAAAACATGGAGGGACTTAGTTCAGGCTTTCATGAAACATTATGGCCACATAGCAGACATAGCTCCTGACAGAGTCACTCTCCAAACTATGGAGAAGAGACCAAGCGAAAACTTCAGGCAGTACGCACAACGGTGGAGAGAGGTAGCCACACAGGTCCAACCACCTCTTTTAGAAGAAGAAGCGGCCACACTCTTCATTCATACCTTGAAGGCCCCTTTCATCAACCACATGTTGGGAAGTTCTATGACCGATTTTTCAGAAATTGTGAGATGTGGGGAAAGGATAGAATACGCAGTCAGATGCGGCAAGATAGAAACAGGGGAAGGCCCCAGAAAAACGACTCTGAAGAAAAGAGAGGGTGACATAAATAACGTGAATGCCCATGACAAAGCAGTCACCCTGAATCAACCTAAAAATGTAATCACCGATCGTCCAAGGCTGCATAAACAAGAACCTAATGCGAAGCCGAACGTAGAGAAGCTCCAATTCACTCCGATCTACATGACTTATGGGCAGCTGTACCAAAAACTATATGACACGCATGTTGTTGCCCCCCATTACTTACAGCCCATACAACCCCCATACCCTAAATGGTACGATGCGAATGCGCAATGTGAATACCACGCTGGGGTTGTCGGACATTCAATCGAAAATTGTCTCGCCTTCAAGAGACTGGTTGAGAAACTTATTCAAATGGGTGTGGTGAAAGTCAATGACACAGAGCACCCCTTACCCAACCATGCTAATAACGGTGTGAACATGTTGGGGGAGAAGATAGGGAAGAAAGTAAAAACGAGCGTCGATGAAATAAAAACCCCGCTGAGATGGGTTTGGAGGCAAATGATAAGCCGAGGCTTAATCACCCAACAGCTGGGGGGAGAGATTGAAAGAACGGAGAATTATTGCGAGTTTCACGCCAAAACGGGCCATAACATTCAAGAATGCCTCGTGTTCAGGACCCTCATTCAAGGACTCATGGACAACAAAGAGATAGAATTCTATGAAGAGATCGGAGATCTAGAAGAAGGAGAAGTTCACGCGTCAGAAGAAGGACCGGCTAGAAGGATCTACGGGGGCAATCATCCTGCAGTGGTTATATCACGACCTAGAGCGGTCGAAATCACGCTAAAAAGAGAGGCCGACATATCGAAGGAAGGGACGTCTAGGAGAGTCTATGGGGGCAACTACCCTGCAGTAGTTATATCACGGCCAAAGATGGGGGAGACTGAAATATCGATCACACCGAAGGTCATAATTCAAAAACCCGCGACTACCCCTTACAAAGATAATAAAAAGGTACCTTGGAGCTACGATTGTAGGGTAGAAATCCCTGGAAGAGAGAATCCGGTCAATGCTACAGAAGAAGATCGAGATGGAGGTTTCTTTACACGTAGTGGGAGACGTTACACCCCAAACACGAGTGCGGCAGCAACCAAAGGGAAAACGGTGGCAACTGAGCGAAGGGAAGAGGAAACCATCGAATCTGAAGCGTTCGTCAACGTGCCCGTGACAGAGAGCGACGCCAGGGAGTTTTTAAAATTCCTTAAGCATAGTGAATATAGTGTTGTGGAACAGCTGCACAAACAGCCCGCTCGTATATCGGTACTGACTTTGCTCATGAGCTCAGAAGCTCATCGAAATGCGTTGATGAAAGTACTAAATGAAACATATGTCACGGGGGATATATCTGTCAATAAGTTAGACCGTCTCGTCGGTAATATAAGCGCAGACAACTTCATTTTCTTCAATGATGACGAGATACCTTCAGGAGGCATGGGATCTACAAAAGCCCTACACATAACCGCGCGCTGCAAAGGGTACACGTTGCCGGGGGTGCTAGTTGATAACGGATCAGCCCTAAATGTATTGCCTCTATCCACACTGAATAGGTTACCTGTGGATAGCTCCCACATGAAGGCATGCCATAATGTCGTAAGGGCATTTGATGGAACGGAGAGAAAGGTCATGGGGAGAATCGATATACCGCTTCAAATTGGCCCAAATACATATGAGGTAGACTTCTTGGTGATGGATATCAAACCTTCCTACAATTGCCTGCTTGGGAGACCTTGGATCCATTCGGCAGGGGCGGTACCGTCGTCACTACACCAGAAATTGAAATTGGTAACGGAAGGTAGATTGGTCACAATCAACGCTGAAGAAGAGATCATAGCATCCGTTACTAGTGACGCTCCGTACATTGAGGTAGATGAGAAGGCAATAGAGTGTTCTTTCATATCATTGGAATTTATCAACGCAACTTTCGTTACCGAAGGCAGCAAGATCCCTATGCCTAAAATATCCAAGTCGACGATGATGAGCCTTCAAATGACAATTGGGAAGGGAGCTTTGCTCGGGAAAGGACTCGGGAGAAACCTGCAAGGAAAGACTGAGGTACCAACACAAAGAGAAAAACGAGACCGCTTCGGCTTAGGGTTCAAGCCAGATGCGAAACAAAAGAAGAGACAAGAAGAGAAAAGAAGAGAGAGAAGAAGGGCACGCCTAAATGAGGAGGAGATCAAATGGGAGCCAATGACTTTCCCTCCTCTGTCTAAAACATTTGTCTCGGGGGGAATCTTGTACCCTGACCGAGGCATGGCAGCAAGAAAAGCAATGGAAGAAATGTTGGGGAGCTTAACCATCAACGCCGTATCGGAAGAAAGGTCCGAGGAAAGAGCTTTATCTGGGATTCGTCCTTATGCTCCTGGAAGCGTTTTGGACAATTGGACAATAGAAGAAATTCCTGTAACTTTTAGGAGTAATTCAGAGTAATGTTCGAAACACGCTTGCTGCTCTAGGCCTAGGGGCAATGAGAGACTCTTTGTTGAATAGGCATATGCCCAAGCGTCTTTATTTTAATAAAATGCATATTTCGAGCAAATTTTCTTTTACTCTCCATTCATAGTCATACACATAAACATCCATTCTTAGATTGTTGCTTCTGCGCCTTTCTTTGCCCTCTTGACAGGTCCCCGGATATCAATGACGTGAGCAACACTGCTATCGACTCAAGGTTCCCTTTTGAACAAGATACGGACATGGAGGATTCTCAAGACTTCGAAGATGACCAAGATCGTAACATGTCTCCTGATTTGTTAAGGATGGTAGAGCAAGGCGAAGAACAAATCCTACCCCACGAAGAGACAATAGAAATGGTGAACCTAGGAGAAGGAAAAGAGTTGAAAATTGGGACTGGTATAGCCGCAAAAACGAAGCAAGACCTCATCAAATTACTCAAAGAATTCAAGGACGTCTTTGCTTGGTCATATCAAGATATGCCCGGGTTAAACACAGACATAGTGGTGCATCGACTCCCCATCAAGGAAGAGTGTAAACCCGTCCAGCAGAAACTTCGAAGAATGAGGCCAGATGTTTTATTAAAAGTAAAAGAAGAGGTCAGAAAACAGTTTGATGCCGGTTTCTTGCAAATGGTTAAATACTCAGAATGGGTAGCAAACATAGTGCCTGTCCCTAAGAAAGATGGAAAAGTACGAATGTGCGTGGACTACAGGGATTTGAACAAGGCCAGTCCTAAAGATAACTTTCCACTACCCCACATTGATACATTAGTGGATAACACAGCCGGATACTCTCTTTTCTCTTTCATGGATGGCTTCTCTGGGTATAACCAGATTAAAATGCACCCCGAAGATATGGAGAAAACCACGTTCATTACCATGTGGGGGACATTCTGTTATAAAGTGATGCCTTTCGGACTAAAGAATGTAGGGGCAACATATCAAAGGGCCATGGTGACTCTCTTCCACGACATGATGCACAAGGAGATCGAAGTTTATGTAGATGACATGATTGCGAAGTCCAGAACTGAGAGAGAACATGTGCAAGTCTTGAGGAAACTATTCTTAAGATTGAGAAAATTCCAACTGAAACTCAATCCAACAAAATGTACCTTTGGGGCTAGATCTGGAAAATTGTTGGGATTCGTAGTCAGTAAAAAGGGAATTGAGGTTGATCCTGATAAGGTGAAAGCTATTCAGGAGTTGCCTCCACCACGTACCCAAAAAGAGGTTCGAAGTTTCTTAGGAAGATTAAATTACATCGCCCGGTTTATTGCACAACTAACGGAGAAATGTGACCCCATATTTCGCCTCCTTAGGAAACACAGCTCAGATGTATGGAATGAGGAGTGCCAGAAAGCATTTGATAAGGTCAAGCATTACTTGTCTAAAGCCCCAGTACTGGTATCGCCATGCCCGAATAAGCCACTGATATTGTATTTGTCAGTATGCGAGAACTCCATGGGATGTGTGCTAGGCCAACATGATGAGTCAGGAAGAAAGGAAAGAGCGATATACTATCTCAGTAAAAAGTTTACAGAATGTGAGACAAGATATTCGCCGATCGAGAAGTTATGTTGCACTCTGGTTTGGACAACCCGGAAATTGAGACAATACATGTATATCACACCACTTGGCTTATCTCCAAACTGGATCCTCTCAAGTTCATGATGGAGTCAACTGCACTGAATGGAAGAATGGCCCGATGGCAAATTCTGCTTTCAGAGTTCGACATAATCTACGTAAATCAGAAGGCCATAAAAGGGAGTGCAATAGCGGATTTTCTAGCCAGTAGGGCGTTAGAAGATTACGAGCCATTGGACTTCGATTTCCCAAACGAAGAATTAATGTATGTGGCAGCCACTGAAGAAGAGGTCCAAAAGAAAGGGCACCCGTGGAAGCTAAACTTCGACGGAGCTTCAAATGCGATGGGGAATGGAATTGGGGCAGTCCTGGTGTCCCCCAACGGAGATCACTATCCTCTTACTAGCAAGTTGGATTTTGATTGCACAAACAACATGGCCGAATACGAAGCGTGCATCCTGGGAATCTGTGCAGCCATTGAACGGAAAATTGGAACGTTGGAGGTATACGGCGATTCCGCGCTAGTAATCTACCAACTGAAGGGTGAATGGGAGACAAGAGACCCCAAATTAATCAGCTATCGAAGGCTGGTTTTGGAATTAATTAAAGAGTTTGACAACGTCACTTTCTGTTACCTCCCACGAGAAGAAAACCAGATGGCCGACGCTTTAGCTACCTTGGCTTCTATGATCAAAGTAAATAAAATAGAAGAAGTGAAGCCTATCCAAATGAGCATCTACGAGGCTCCGGCACATTGCTGCAACATCGACGAAGAAGAAGAAAGAGATAGTCACCCATGGTACCACGATGTATTACGATACGTGAAGGATCGTGAATACCCAGACCAAGCGACCGAGAATGATAAGAGAACGTTGAGAAGATTGGCCAATGATTACGTCCTGGATGGAGAAATCCTATACAAGAGAAGGAAGGATCAAGTGCTGCTGAGATGCGTGGATGCAGTTGAAGCCAAGAAGATTCTCGAGGAAGTCCACGAAGGTGTCTGTGGGACTCATGCTAATGGATTTACGATGGCCAGACAAATCATGAGGTTCGGGTATTATTGGTCAACTATGGAGGGAGATTGTATCAGCTATGCCAAGAGATGCCACAAATGTCAAATCTACGGAGATAAAATTCACGTGTCTCCTTCACCCCTGCACGTCATGACATCCCCTTGGCCTTTCTCTATATGGGGGATGGACGTCATTGGGCCGATCGCACCAAAAGCTGCGAACGGGCACCGATTTATCTTTGTGGTAATTGACTACTCCACCAAATGGGTAGAGGCTACTTCATACGCAAACGTCACGAAATCAGCAGTCAGCAAGTTCTTAAAGAAGGAGATCATATGTCGGTATGGGATGCCTGAAAGGATCATATCTGACAACGCACTAAACTTGAATAATAGCATGATAGCGGAGGTCTGCAGCCAATTCAAAATCAAACACCACAATTCATCACCATATCGTCCGAAGATGAATGGTGCAGTCGAAGCAGCCAACAAGAATATCAAGAAAATCGTGGGAAAAATGACTGAGACTTACAAAGATTGGCATGAGAAGCTACCGTTCGCCCTTTATGCTTACCGGACATCAGTTAGAACTTCTACCGGGGCAACTCCTTTCTCTTTAGTTTATGGAATGGAAGCAGTACTTCCGATTGAGGTTGAGATCCCCTCCCTTCGGGTCTTATCTGAGATAAAGTTGGACGAAGCAGAATGGACTCAATCTCGGTACGATCAGCTGAACCTAATTGAGGAAAAGAGGCTAAAAGCCCTTCGGCACGGACAAATGTATCAAAGGCGAATGATACGGGCTTACAACAAAAAGGTTCGCCCTAGGGAGTTCTATGAAGGAGACCTCGTCCTGAAAAAGATTCTTCCCATACAGAAAGACTTTAGAGGAAAATGGATGCCAAATTGGGAGGGACCTTATGTAGTAAAGAAGGCCTTCTCCGGCGGAGCTCTAATCTTGACAGAAATGGATGGCAAAAGCTTGCCGAACCCTGTGAACTCAGATTCAGTCAAGAGATACTTCCCCTAAAAAAAAAAAATAATTGGAGAGGTCAGAGTGAAAACCCGTAAAGGGCACTTCGTGACTCAAGGGGTTTTGGACCGAAAACCCAAAAATGGGCGATCCAAATCATTGATTGGAGGGGATATGCGGTAACCTCGCTATAGCCAAAATTAACAAGAAGAAGAAACGTCACGACTTGGGGGCATCAGTGAAGTCTTCTTATTCCGCCAGACACCTATCGAGTTCAAAAGGAGTCCTCAAGAAGTTTTGCGCAGGGAAACTCACGCTATGATATCTGGACACTTGTTCTTGTCTTCTTTGTAACATGTGTAGTTAAACTTACCTTGTCAAAATCTGATCTTTTGGTCAATCTATTCATTTTGAACCTTACCCTCAATATCTCTTATGATTATACTTTTAAGCACTTTTCATTGGAATAACGATTAATGGACCACCAGTATTCAAACTAAGAGAGTTTCGCATACTACTCTGAAAACTTCTAATTGTTACAAGAACCCAAAGGGGGAGCAATGTTCAAAACTAACCAGGTGCATGAGGCAATCGAAACCTAAACTGGTGACTCCCCCAAAGAGACCAATCAAACCAAGAAAGCAGGGTGATCCGTCACAAAGAGATCATTTTCATGCATTCATTCACATCTTAATCAGGGACATTCGATTCATTCCGATCATTGCATCCTAATCATAGTAAAAAAAAAAAAGATCATTCTCATGTCATCCATAGCACATATAGATAGGGGCATTTGAGTCATTTCGAGCATTGCATCATCATCATTTTCTAACAGGATAGGTTCCTCAAAGATGGTGTAACAAATTTAGGTGGAGCAAATTAAAGACTGATAACCTCCTGAAGGAGGCAATATAAAATTAGCCTATTACCATCGACCAGCGACGGAATAGATTGAAGATTATCTTATTACCACTGACCAGTAGTGGAATAAGCTGAAGATTGTCTATTACCACTGACCAGTAGTGGAATAGATTGAAAATTATCCATTGCCACTGACCAGCGGTGGAATGGGTTGAGGGTTGTTCTATTACCGCTAACCAGTAGTGGAATAGATGAAAGATTACCACTGACCAGTAGTGGAATAGATTGAAGATGGTTCTATTACCACTGACCAGTAGTGGAATAGATTGAAGATCGAAGATGGTTCTATTACCACTGACCAGTAGTGGAATAGATCGAAGATTGAAGATGGTTCTATTACCACTGACCAGTAGTGGAATAGATCGGAAGCTGAAGATTCTTCTATTACCACTGACCAGTAGTGGAATAGATTGAAGGTTGAAGGTTGAAGGTTGAAGATGGTTTTATTACCACTAACCAGTAGTGGAATAGATTGAAGGAGTGTTCTATTACCACTAACCAGTAGTGGAATAGATTGAGGAGTGTTCTATTACCACTGACCAGTAGTGGAATAGACGGAAGATTGTTCTATTACCACTGACCAGTAGTGGAATAGACTGAAGATTGTCTATTACCACTGACCAGTAGTGGAATAGACTGAAGATTGTTATTACCACTGACCAGTAGTGGAATAGACTGAAGATTGCTCTATTACCACTGACCAGTAGTGGAATAGATCGAAGACTGTTCTATTACCATCGACCAGCGATGGAATAGATTGAAGATTATCCTATTACCACTGACCAGTGGTGGAATAGGTCGAAGATTGCAAATATTATCCCCTTGAAGACTCAGCAAAACAATAAAACGGATTGAAGCCACAAGTCTTATCTCTCAAAAGAAGCACTGGAGTGATTGAAGCAACAAGACAGTGAAATTTGAAGCTACCTGACCAAGAAAGTACCGAGTGAGACAAGACTCAGTGAACCCCGGCAAATTTTGGCTTTCTTTATATCTTTGCTCTGTTCTCGTTACACGACAACATGCAAAGAGGGGCAGCTGTACAAGCCCAAAATTATCCGGGCCCAAACCAAAGAAAAATAAACAAGGCCCAATATGGCCCAAAAAAAAAGAATCAGGGAACCCTAGGGTTCCCCTTTGGTGCCGCAGCCACTCCCCATGTGCGCACCACGCCGTCTGCCACCATCGCACTCCAGCAACCATCGCCATACCCTGCAGAAAGAGACAAAATTATAAGCACGCCGCAAGCCAGAGAATGGGTTTATCTATTTTTATTTTTATTTCATCAACATTCGGCTATAAAGCCATGAATGAAACAATGTAAACGGGCCCCTTTTTTGGCAATCAAAAGAGCAATCAATCAAGAAAGATTCAAATCACAAAACACTGAGTTCTCAAGCAAAGAAAAAGCAGATCTAAGCGCCTGTTCCGATCGAAACGGTAGGGATTTAGTTTATTGCACTTCCGATCCTATTATTGCTCAGCCCCCTCATTCCATACACACACTTTTCTATTTTATACGTTAGACATCAAAAAGGGATTTAAAAGAGAAAAAAAACTCACCTCTGCGTCGGAAGACGCTTCGGCTCCCGTCGCCGCATACGGTGGCACCGACGCTGGCAATCGGCGGCCGAGCGGCGGTACACCGCCGGAATCTCCCTCCCCACACGCACCTGCAAAAAAAATAGAGAGAGATTCAAAGTTTTTTAAAAAAGGAGAGTAGAAATGAATTTTGAACGATTTTTGGAGCCTTTTATACTATTAGCAAACGGCGCCGTTTTATGTTGGGAGGTCGGGGGCCAAAACGACGTCGTTTGGTCCCCTGACCCGCGATTCGGTCCGACCCGGGGTTAAGGTCCGCGTGTTTTTGAGTGGAAGGGCCAATTGCACTTAGCCCTTCCACATTTCGATGGGTTTTAATTAGATTTCTGTTATTTTAAAATTTAGCCCGAATATTTAGCTTGTTTTT